>CM042013.1:32546629-32814129 GCA_023525715.1 Cichorium intybus | reverse complement strand
AAATAGTTTACCTACATGAAAAGAAAAGAAAAAAAAATGGAACTATTCGTATCACCATGATCAAGCAATCATCAATTTTGTATTACAAACATTGTTCTAATTCAATTCGTGAGTCAACATCGATCCTCTTGTACGTAATTACGTAGTCCAAGTTTTCATGAAACAACCGCATGTTTTATAGGTCACTCGTTATGTCATAGTGAGTTTAATAAAGCGCGCGTGAGAAAAAGATATAACATCAATTATTTTCATCTGTTTTCTAACCAATGAAGCAATGTCTAAACCAGTAAATAGAAAACTACAGTTTGCACTTTAATTTAAACCTCTGGATGACCTACTGAAAGCTTGCCAAAAACTGTATATACTTGTTTATATATCATTCAAATTCATAAAAGGATACGACTATTATTTGATCATAGAAAAACATTTGTTGGCGTGTGCCCCTGCCAGGTGTATCGAAGCTTATCTCCAAAGATAAACAGGTGTATCGAAGCTTATCTCCAAAGATAAAGATAGAGTTTGTTAGGCTTATTTTGATTATTTTGATTTGTAATCTTTTAACTTGATTCTCGGATGTATGTTGATAAATACCTGGTTACAGAGGAATAAAGTAAGCTTTTCCAATTACAAATTTATCATGGTATCAGAGCCACAAACCCTACAATGACCGGCGCAGACGACAAGATGCCTCCGAAAATTGAAACCAATTCCCCGTATTATCTTGGTCCTCAAGATAGACCCGGCGATTTCATAACTCCGGTCAAATTGCGAACTGACAATTTCGATGCGTGGGCTTATTCCATCCGTATGGCGTTGATTGCAAGACGGAAATTTGGGTTCCTTGATGGCACAATCAAAGCTCCAGAGTCGCCATGTACTTCTGATGATTGGTTGACATTGCACTCGATGCTCGTGTCGTGGATTATGAATACCATTGATCCGGAAGTCAGAACTCTCCTCTCTAATTATGAGAACGCGTACCTGCTGTGGAAGGATCTACACGAACGTTTCTCGGTCGTCAACGGACCTAGAATCCAGCAACTAAAATGTGACATTGCTCGGTGCGAACAGAGTAAGACCATGTCTGTTACCACGTATTTTGGAAAACTAAAAGTACTCTGGGATGAACTCAATAATTATGAACCCATACTGAGTTGTTCATGTAGCAAATGTACGTGTCAACTTGGAAAGGCTCATGAAAAACGGCGCGAAGACGAACGTCTTCATCAGTTCTTGATGGGCCTGCGATCAGAATTTTATGGGCAGATCCGCTCCTCCTTGCTGTCTCAAGATCCTCTTCCTTCTTTGAACCGGGCATTCCAAAGCATCTGTCAAGAGGAACGTGTTCGTGAAATTTCTCGTGTCAAAGAAGAACAACCTGAAGTTGTTGGTTTTGCTGTTCGCACAGGAACTTCGGGTAAGGGTCGTTCTGAGAAGGTGGACAAGTCTGGGTTGAAGTGTACCCACTGTCAAAAATCGGGACATAGCGTAAGTGAATGCTTTGAACTGAAGGGATATCCCGACTGGTGGGTTGGACATAAAAAGGAAGGACAAAAGACTACTGGACGGGGAAAGGGCACAACTTCATTCCGCGACAGTGAACGAGGTCAAACTAATGCTCGTGCTCATAATGTTGCAGCACAAACCAACGCAAGTAACGATACTACTCGGGAATCTTCTCCTCCAAGCTTTACAGCCGAGCAATGGCAGACCCTTGTTGCTGCTTTTGGTAATCTACAGCAATCTGGAAATCGTTTAACGGGTAAGTCACGTGGTACTTTGTGGATCATTGACACAGGAGCGAATCGTCATGTTACAGGGAATGTTAAATGTCTAACTAACGTGCGTAATATACCCAACTTATTAGTGGGACTTCCAAATGGTAAAAAGGTTGTGGCGACTAAGCAAGGATCTGTTCGTCTCTCTAATAACATATGCCTTAATCGAGTTCTTTATGTACCAAAATTGAAATGTAACTTGATATCGGTGTCACAACTAAGTGATGATCTGATTTGTTTTGTTAATTTTTCATCTGAAAAATGTGCTGTACAGGACCGTCTATCGAGGAAGCTGATTGGAACGGGTGATCGCAGAGATGGACTGTACTACTTCAGAACGATGCCAACTGTACACGCTGCCTTCGTGAACTCCTCTGTGATTGAACTTTGGCATAAACGTATGGGTCATCCTACTGAGCAAATTTTAAAGTTGATTCCTTCTGTTAGTTCTAGTGATAGGTTGAATAAAGCATGTGAAGCATGTCATCGTGCTAAACACTCTAGAAATTCTTTTGCTTTAAGTGAAAATGTTGCTTCTCGTATATTTGAACTTGTTCATTGTGATTTGTGGGGTCCGTATAATACTCCTTCTTCTTGTGGGGCACGGTATTTTTTGACTATAGTGGATGATTATTCTCGTGCAGTATGGGTATTTTTGTTAATAAACAAAACTGAAGTTCTTAAAACATTCCTCTCGTTTGTAGCCATGATTGAGCGTCAATTTTCACAACATATCAAGCTTGTGCGTTCCGATAATGGAACGGAATTCAATTGTTTGAAAGATTATTTTTCCAAAACTGGCATTCTCTTTCAGACCTCGTGTGTAGGAACCCCGCAACAGAATGGGCGCGTAGAAAGGAAGCATCGTCATATTTTAAATGTTGCCCGGGCTCTGCGCTTTCAAGGAAACCTTCCCCTGTCTTTTTGGGGCGAGTGCGTGTTGACTGCAGCTCATCTGATCAACCGTACTCCATCTCATATTCTCTCAAACAAATCTCCTTATGAATTGCTATTCGGATCACCTCCCACTTATACGGAATTGCGAGTCTTTGGTTCGTTATGCTACGCACATAGTCAAAAGGCAAAAGGTGACAAGTTTGCTAGTCGAAGTCGAAAATGCGTATTTGTTGGATATCCCTATGGTAAGAAAGGATGGTCTTTATTTGATTTAGATACACGAGATTTCTTTGTGTCTAGGGATGTCAAATTCTTCGAAGATATTTATCCGTTTGTGGACCATACAGTGGTGGATTTAGAAAAAGACACACTGTATACGAGAAACATCAGAGACGTTCCGGTTGTCGAAGATGACAAGTTTGATTTAGATGAATCTAGCCCCACTCAGCTTGCTCCAGAGCCATCTGGTAACACTATTGCACCATCTACAGCTGACGCTCAACCAGAACATCCGACTTCCGGTAACACACCTACATCACCTATGAACGATTCTCCAACTCAAGAAGGAGATTCACAACCTGAACCCCAACACCTCGGCCGTGGTATGAGAACCAAAATACCTTCGGTAAAGCTCCGTGAGTTTGTTACGCACACAGTAGTACATGAAAGTCCATCTCAAGCATCACCTGTGTCTCAATCTTCCTCAGGTACACCTTACCCTATAGCGCATTATGTGAATTGTAACAAATTCTCTGTGCAGCATAGGGATTTTCTTGCAGCAGTCACTGCGGGTGTGGAACCTCGGTCTTTTAAAGAAGCAGTCGTTGACAAAGGATGGCGAATGGCCATGCAATCTGAAATTCGTGCTCTGGAAGATAATAAAACTTGGACCATGGAAACTCTTCCTCCAGGTAAACGAGCGTTGGGCAGTAGATGGATATATAAAATCAAGTACAACTCTGATGGAACGATCGAACGTCTTAAAGCACGACTGGTTGTGTTCGGCAATCACCAGGTTGCAGGGATAGATTATAATGAGACGTTTGCACCGGTTGCAAAGATGGTGACTGTCCGTACTTTCTTGACCGTTGCGGCAGCTAAAAATTGGGAATTACATCAAATGGACGTGCACAACGCCTTCTTGCATGGAGATCTTCACGAAGAGGTCTATATGAAGCTCCCACCAGGATTCAAATCCCCAAAACCTGGAATGGTATGTCGCCTTCGAAAGTCACTGTACGGCTTAAAACAGGCTCCACGTTGCTGGTTTGCAAAATTGGTCACGGCATTAAAGAAATATGGATTCACGCAATCGTATTCAGATTATTCCTTGTTTATTTTCTCTCGTGGCAACGTGCGTCTCAACATCCTGGTCTACGTAGACGATCTTCTTATTTCCGGTAATGATCATGCGGCAATTTCAGCTTTCAAATCCTACCTTAGCCAATGCTTCCACATGAAAGATCTTGGAACACTGAAGTATTTTCTGGGGATTGAGGTCGCTAGAAGTCCAGCAGGCTTGTTCTTGTGTCAAAGAAAATATGCATTGGATATTATATCTGAAGTCGGGTTGTTGGGTGCTAAACCGTCTTCTTTCCCAATTGTGCAAAACCATCAGTTGGGAAAGGCTGAAGGTCCCCTCCTTACTAATCCAGAATCCTACAGACGACTTGTGGGGAGACTGATCTACTTGGCTGTTACCCGGCCTGATTTGACTTATGTGGTTCACATTTTATCTCAGTTCATGCATCAACCACGACAAGACCATTGGGAGGCTGCTGTTCGAGTGGTTCGCTATTTAAAGGGATCGCCTGGACAAGGAATTCTTCTCCGATCTGACAATGACTTGGTGCTAGAAGGTTGGTGCGACTCCGATTGGGACGCATGTCCGATTACTAGGCGGTCACTTACGGGATGGATGGTTTTTCTTGGAAATTCTCCCATATCCTGGAAAACAAAGAAACAACACACAGTTTCTCTTTCGTCTGCAGAATCCGAGTACAGATCCATGGCATCTATTACATGTGAGTTGAAATGGTTAAAAGCATTACTGTTAGATCTGGGGATTAAGCATCCAAAAGCCGTGAAATTGTTTTGTGACAATCAGTCTGCCCTTCATATTGCCAACAATCCGGTGTTTCACGAACGTACCAAACATATTGAAATTGATTGCCATTTTGTTCGCGATGCTATTCAAGACGGTTTGATTTCCCCATCACATGTTCATACAACTGCGCAGTTAGCAGATATCTTTACTAAAGCTCTCGGTGAAAAACAGTTTCAGTGTTTGCGTGACAAGTTGGGCATCTGTAATCCACATGCTCCAACTTGAGGGGGGATGTTGGCGTGTGCCCCTGCCAGGTGTGTCGAAGCTTATCTCCAAAGATAAACAGGTGTATCGAAGCTTATCTCCAAAGATAAAGATAGAGTTTGTTAGGCTTATTTTGATTATTTTGATTTGTAATCTTTTAACTTGATTCTCGGATGTATGTTGATAAATACCTGGTTACAGAGGAATAAAGTAAGCTTTTCCAATTACAAATTTATCAACATTTTAAGTAAAAGAAGGAACACTTTGTAACAACCGAAGAATGAAATATCTAAATTACTTTGGTTTTCGTAAAGAGATTATCGTATTTATTTGTTAATAACTTGATATGATTTCTTTTTGATAACTTATTTGGAAATTGAATAGCCCGTTCTTGACTTCTTTCATATACTCGTAACTGTGTACTGAAATCATTAATATCTAATTTTATTTTTCACATTATACAATACTATTATATTGTGGTAATAAATGAGAAAAAAAGTGGAATAAGGTGGATTAAAAATAAATAAATGCAATGAATTAATGAGGACAGTTGGAAATAAAGAGGATATTACGTCACCTTGATAAATACAACTTAATTTTCCTTCAATGTATTAAATTTCCTTTTTCCGTGTTTATCCTTTTATATGCATAATTATTTACAAAGATATATATTTCCTACATTTAAACTTTAAAAAATGTGAAATCTAAGGAAACAACAATACTGTAATTAAAATTATAAATAATTTGAAGTAAGAAAAACTTTTTTTTATTGAGTTTTTACAGATACAAGCCTGAAAACTATTAGTAGTTATCAAATAAAATATTGTCATTAGTAATTCAAACTAATTCTTGTTGGTGTATGTGTTTGGCGTTTGCGCATATTCTCAATCACGTTTGTTTTTCGTTTGCTTTGGTAACGAGCAAGTAAGAATTTGAAAAATATTGTGCATTAAACGTCTTATTAAATGTGAAAAGTTTAAAGTTTGAGACAACAGGATGAAGAAAACATATGACGATCCGGAGAGGTATTCAGGAACTGCGTCTGGAAATATGCCACGACACATCAATATGGCATACGTGTGCTGCTAGTGTTAATTGGTATCTTCCGACTTCCATAAAGATCATCCAAGGGTTTACTAAATTAATAGGTTTATGACTTCAAGTAATGTATACAAGGGCCCATGGGCTGAATACAATCTGGGCCTAACAATACATACAACAAAAGTGGAGACACATAGAGAAACTATTGTGGAATGAATAAATGGTTTATGATCAAAGTAGCATTGGAAGAATATATTGGTATTTTAAAATTTGTAATCTCAAAGTGTTATAGATCATATTAGAACAACTAGATCAACTAATCGCTAGCATATGATATTTAGAATGTTACCTTAAAGTTTGGAGACTAGTTATCAAATGTAGATAACATTGACGGTTGATCCACGTATAAACGTACAGCTGCTAGACTTTTAATAAATCAACACAAATTTTCTTCCTTCCTTCCTTGCATTTGATCGACACAAGAGAGAGAGAGAGAGAGAGAGAGAGAGAGACTAGGTGGCGCCTTTAGGGTGTGGGGAGTGTTTGATATATGTTGACTCAATGGTTTACTCTTCATAGGAGCCTTAGGGGGTGTGGGTGGGTGTGGGTGTGTGTGGCGGGGGGCGGGGGGGGGGGGGAGAACCTCAACGAAAGAACCAGAGACAGAGGCTCTATAAGGAAATAAGTGGATGTGTTAAGCTACATGGGATGCAACTCAACTTTGATACCATGTTTGATGTATGTTAAGTCAATGGATCACTTTCCAAAAAAGCCTTTATGGAAACAAGGAGTACTCCGATATATATATATATATATATATATATATATATATATATATATATATATATATATATATATATATATATATATATATATATATATATATATATATATATATATATATATATATATATATATATATATATATATATATATGTTCAAATACATTTTCTAAATATTGTGTGATTGTAGGACTAATTCTGGACCAATCATTTGATAGGGACAAATTAGTCCATTTATATAATATAAATATTAATTTCATTAATTAATTAATTAATTTACCCAAATTAGATGCCTGTATTTATGGAACTTAACCTACCAACCCTATTTATCCTCCCGTCTCTCTCACGTCTTCAATCGACAGCCGTCTTCCTCCCCTGCGTCATCCACCATTGCCGCCGGCTTCCTCCCTACTTCATTCACCATTGCCGCCGTCTTTGCTCGTGTCTGGAATCACCAACTCGCTTTCAAAAGGCACGTCCAACCAACCAGTGCAAATCGAATAATCACCAAATCGCACCTCCAAGTAAGTTAAATTGAATATATCAGAGTCATAAAAACTGGATTCAATCTCTTTGAAAATCAAAACAAAAATCGCACGTGTTCGAGGGAGATGGGTATTTGAGAATCAAAGAATTACAAAACCGCACCTGTTCGAGGACTTCGGGTTGCTGAGTTTATTGAACTTTTAATTTTTTTTGACAAGACGGGAGACATCCAAAAGTGGTTATTCTCCTTCATAAGTTCCGGCAATGAGAAGTGCGCTATCACCGATTCAAATGTAGGGTGGGTGTTTTCTACCTGGAATCGATTCCATTAAGAAGTCTACGATCTCATTTTCAAGTCAAATTAAGAAGGCAACGTGAAGCGGAGAGCTCTTAGACTCGATACCGGAAATTAACTCGTATTCTCGATGTGGTCTACAATGCATCAAACAACTTTTTTTAAAACTCGTATTCTCGTATTCTCGTCTTCCCGTAAAAAAACATTTTTCTTGTTTTACTGTAAAACCATTCTTCAAGAATATGCAATCGTTCTTTTGTTTCATTCTCCAAGAATGTTACAAACTGTTATTCTTGTTTCATTCTTTAAGAATGCATATTTTGGGTCTTTACAGTAAAGTCATTCGTGTGTCCTTTTTAGAGCCATTCTTGTGTCATTCTCTAAGAATGCATATTTTGATTCAATGTAAATTGCAGGAAACGTCAAGAAATGGACATTGTGTATATTCTTTAAGAATGTCATGGGTGTTAGTTTTTATTTGTTTGTGTTTTGGTAAGTATATTCTCTGAGAATGAATGTTAGTTTTTTATCGGTTTGGGTTTTGGTAAGCCTATTCTAGGATAATAGTACGTTTTTTTGTCACAACTAAGTCTATTCTCTGAGAATGGTTCAAGAAATTTGATGTATTCTCCAGGTATTCGAATATACTGTAATTAATTTAAAAACCCACAAAGTATTCTTTGAGAATTCGAAGGTATTGTAATTTTCAGTTTTTAATTTATAGTTTTTATTAACATAATCCCACAAAATTAGGAGATAAATTGGATATTTCCGTATTTAAATATTAATTAATAGACTAAAATACCCTTTATAAGGGTTTAATTGAAAATTCTGATTAATTAATTGTTATAATTTTACAATTAGGCCCTTCAATCTAACATCGTTGATTATTTCGATCGGACGCTCCACATTTGGTCCTACAATCACACAATAATTACCAAATGTATTTAATACTAACTCTATATATATATATATATATATATATATATATATATATATATATATATATATATATATATATATATATATATATATATATATATATATATATATATACATATATATATATACATATATATATATATATATATATATATATATATATATATATATATATATATACATATATATATATATATATATATATATATATATATATATATATATATATATATATATATATATATATATATATATATGGCTAGGTTATAATAAGAATGACAATTATTGTGTTACCTTGTAACCAAATCCTGGCCATTAGATTTCATTCTCGTAACAATGAAAAAAAAACACATTCTTAACAGAATAAGTTCTTGATAGAATGAGTTCTTACCATTCTTAAAAGAATGAACTAAATTTGGTACATCAAAACAACAATAATGTAAGGAATTGTTTCAATTATGACAAAATTACTGGAAAATTTACATCACAACAATAAGAATCTAAAAAATTGTAACAATTGTGGAAAGAATGAAATATATTTTACATAAAACAACAATATTCTAAATGAAAAAATAAGTCATTCTTAAAAGAATGTGTTTTAAGAATGAAAAAAAACACATTCTTAACAGAATAAGTTCTTGATAGAATGAGTTCTTACCATTTTTAAAAAAATGAACTAAATTTGGTACATCAAAACAACATGTGTGTGTGTGTGTGTGTGTGTAAGTTTGTATGTATGTACATATGTGTGTGTATGTATGTATATATGTATGTATGTATATTTATATGTATATATATATATATATATATATATATATATATATATATATATATATATATATATATATATATATATATATATATATACACACACACACACACTCACACACGCATTTACAGGACTATATCACACAAATATGGGATACACTAATATCGAGTGTTATTAGCGATTTGATTGTTTAATATCACATACAAATTATTACCACTAAAAGTCTAATTTATTATTTGATAGATGAGCTTTCTCTAGGCGTTACTTATCTGCTATAATCAAATCCCAAAATTCGTTCTGATTCATCCTAAATTAATAAGGCTTTAACTAATTAAATTGCTTTTATTTAATTAATAATAAATAAACCATATATTTCTATTGACATGATCAATAATAACAAATAACAACTATTATTTTATTATATAAGTTGGTCAATAAAAAATGTATAGTTTATACATATTATATTTATCTATTCCCCTTTTAAGCTTTTTAATATGTAACCCCTTTATGGCACACTAAAAACTACACATATAATGGTAAGCGTATATCAACAGTCACTGCCTAAGAACACATCTGAAGCTTTGCTCATACAATGCATCCCTTAATTTATTAATTGTTAACGTCTTAACGATTTTCACCTAAATATCCAGTTATTATGATTTTTAGGAACATGAGTCATGGATTGAATCATTCTCAAGGTCTATAAAGCGGTTTATTTATGTGTAAATTAATGATATATATATATATATATATATATATATATATATATATATATATATATATATATATATATATATATATATATATATATATATATATATATATATATATATATATATATATATATAATAAGAATGACAATTATTGTGTTACCTTGTAACCAAATCCTGGCCATTAGATTTCATTCTCGTAACAATGAAAAAAACACATTCTTAACAGAATAAATTTTTGACATAATGAGTTCTAACCATTCTTAAAAGAATGAACTAAATTTTGTACATTCTTAAAAGATTGTGTTTTAAATGAGTGGTCCAAATTGAGTTTCAAGGTTACGCAATACTTGTATATATATTTGATCCTATCCCTATATATATATATATATATATATATATATATATATATATATATATATATATATATATATATATATATATATATATATATATATATATATATATATATATATATATATATATATATATATATATATATATATATTCATTAAGTGTGGGCCACACGCTTAGATCCACTAAATACGCTAAGGGGCCCAACCTATACCAAACTCTAACAATTAGAAGAACAAATCTCATATTACATTATTTGTGTTCCTCCTGAGTTGCATGTCATATTTGAGTGGATCCTTGATATTTGTTATCTTTCATTATTTGAGTGGATCCTTGATATTTGTTATCTTTCATAACAGCATTTGACATACATCACTATCCTATACAAAAGCCTACATGACATAAAGACTTGAACCAGTTATTCGATATTCACCTATTAACACCAATTCATGAAGTTAAATATTTAAAGTGGGTCAATCATATAGTCACCAACAACGAATATACATGAAGCTGACTCTTCCACTAAGATACATCTATCTCATCAACGTCACCAACCTTCACACTAGTTATACTTTCATAACCATTCCTGCAACTATAAATGATTATGGATATTTATAAGAAGCCATCAATTATTACATGGACTAAACATTCTAATACAAAGCACATTGACATTTGATGATAACAATTGTACACTCATATTGAAAAAATTCATTGAATACTGCTCCAATATACAAATACAAAAAAATTTAAACAAATTATCTTGACTTCTCAACATGATTATCCCTAATGACACAAGCAATCTCATGTTAATGAGTGCCATAACCAATAATACATGTCTGTATCTTACTTTGATGATTTAAATTGCTTTCATTGTGTAATATCATATATATATATATATATATATATATATATATATATATATATATATATATATATATATATATATATATATATATATATATATATATATATATAGTATGTTATATTAGTACAATATGTATAATGTGTGTATTCACGAAATGTATTTTGAAATGAGTTTTCTTATAAATAGGGACAACTATGATGCTTTGTACTTGATTTTTTTTTTCATGAGCTTGTATATCCACTTAGGATGGGAGGAGACCATTTATGACAAGGGTACTGATTAAGGTGTTAAGGTGAATTAATGGTATTCAAGACATTCCTGACTTGCACGTGAGGCTAGCTACATCACGTGTGGATCTTGTCTAATGGGCACATTATCCTAGCGAATGTGTGTCTATATATGTAATGTTTAGATATGTGCTTTCATTACATAGATAATTTCCCATTGAAATTTGAACTAAATGCAATTAAGGTGAGGTGTTTGAAGATATGACTTGGTTGGGATTTAAAACCATAAAGAATTTTCCAAAACGGTATTCCTTACCAGGGGTTTAGAAAATATACCACTGTGACAATTGTAAATTTTGGTCAACGAAAATCAACTGTAGACAAACAAAGCGTACGTTAATCCTTATGTTGAAAAGTAATTTTTCCATAAATTTACGATGTATTATTAGATATTATAATACTACGTACGCTATTCAAAACAGTTATCGAGTAAACGCCGAAAATACGGATATTAAACTACTATAGCGTAAAAATTCGATAATCGTACAATTATTATTTTGAGAATAATAATATTCATAAAACGATGTATTCGTAAATACGAACCTGTGGATATATAGAACGTAGAAAACGGAGTTCGTATGTGAAAGTTACAACAATTAAACAGCTGTGAACGGATAAATGTACACAGGGTTTGGACCTAAAATACAAAATGTGGTGCCTTAAACATCAAAAATGGGATAACGGAACATATATTATAAAGCGTAATATTGTCTAGTATTTAATTTCATAGTCAAATATATATTTTCGGTAAAATGCTAAAAGACGCGTATTCGGAAGAATACTGCGCTTAAACGCGTATACCGTCATCAAACGAGATACGAGTCAATCTAAATAAATATTTACCAATGTTTTCATACATAATATTTATTTATAATATCATTTCTCCAAAAACCTATAAAAATACGCAAAACGTTTTACCGCGTTTTATAAAAACACCTAATTATATAACAATTGTGTATAAATATAATAAAAAAAAACCAAACACCCTAACCCCACCCCCTCCAAACCATCGGCCATCACACATCAAACAATCATCTTCGTACCATCACCCTAGAATACTAGAAGATATGATGCATAAAAAAATAGTATATTAAAAAAATTAATATAAACCATACCTTCATATATCTCATTAAAAGATGTAACCTATTATCACTTGTGATCCTCCAACACTTCACTCTCCCTTCTCTCTAGAAATCAGCCAACATCCCCACCACAAACCACCGCCGGCCACCACCTTCCACCACCACCGTTCTTCGTTTTCAAGCGTTTTTCAAACATTTTTGGTAAGTTAGCTTCCTTTAGTGATTTTAAACCTTACTACACCACTTTTATCTCATTTACACACACTAACATCTACGTAAAACCTTTGGATAATAGCTTTGTCCAAGGGTACTTTGAGCTTCAAAGCTTAGATCTTCGTTTCTACCGTAAATCCCGCAAGAACAACCTTGTTTTAAGTAAAGTACGCATCAAATGTGAGTTCATACCCCTCATTTTCATCTTTTCTAAACATTTTGGGGGAGAATACAAGTTCACATATCAAAAATAATGATTTACACAAGATTATATGTGATTATATGTTATAAATAACGATTTACACAAGTTTATAAAACTAGAAGTTGTATAAAAACGTTTTTGACATGAAATATGGTTAGATCTATGTATTACAAACATTGTGACATATTATGTTTGTGTAAAAATTACAAAACTATAAATAAAGTGTGTAAAAATACTAGATCTTTAATATAAACGTCATAAAAACGAAAACTAGTAATAAGTACGTTTTTGTAACCGGAAATACTACTCTCTAGCAAAAATGGATATAACCAAGTTATTACATCATTTTTGTGGGAAATATTTTAGAAGATGATTTTTATAATCATTTGAATAAGTTATTTCGTTATTATTCGTAAAAATATGATTATCACGACGGTATACTAAAAACAGACTATTATTGGAATAGTGTATGAACACAAGGTTATTATGACATTTTGAACAAGACAAAATAATTATATAAAATTATATAATTATTATACATTACTATATTATATTGGGAAAAATGATAACGGATAATTATAAGAGTTTTCATATACAAATTTTACGTAAACAAGTTGATTGAATACATACATTTTTGTGAGATGGATCTTCACAGTACTTTTATAAGTACCTACTATAAGTCCTGAATTTATAACCAGAGTCTCGGTAAGAGAGTGTGATATTTGTGTATAGATCTATACGGGATTGACAACCCCGCACCTGAGCTGTTAGCTACAGCTAGACCGGCAGGTCTGAGGTGACAAATGTCTAACATTCCGACGCCTGAAGAACGTCGCAGCAGGCCAACTAGTCACAGCATGTTTATAGGGTGTCTCACATGGGGAAATCAACTATACATTTTGTTTACGTGGAAATATGCACTTCAAATAGTTTTAAACTATATTACAACTTACATTATACATTTTTAGTCTTTGGGTCTTTAAGACTACAACACGTTTATAAGAAAATATTGGATTTTCTGGGTTACGATACTATATTTTACAAGGAGACAGATTTCTCATACAAGTTTTATGGTATTAAAACTACATTCTAACAAGTTACAAATATAAGTATGGTTTTACTTATACATACAAGTTTTATGGAAATTAAAACTACATTTTATCAAGATATAGATACAAGTACGATTTACTTATACATACGAGTTTTATGGTATTAAAACTACATTCTAACAAGTTACAAATGTAAGTATGGTTTTACTTATACATACAAGTTTTATAGAAATTAAAACTACATTTTATCAAGATATAAATAGAAGAACGGTTAACTTATACATACGAGTTTTATGGAATAAAAACTACAACTCAGTAAGATACAAATAAAAGTACGATTTTACTTACGCAAGGGTTTTACGGAATTAGATCTACAATTAATCTACGAATAAACATGTATTTACATGGTTTCATACAAGAATAAGACTATGTAATACTATTTTCAAGTATAGAACACTTATACATTTTCGGTCTTTGGATTTTTAAGACTACGACTCATTTATAAGAAAATATTGGATTTTCTGGTTTCAAACAATATCTCTTTACAAGGAAAAACGATTATGGATTTTCTCATACAAAAATCTTATGAACTCACCAACGTAATATTGACACTCTTTCAAACTACTTGTATTCTCAGGTAACAATTAGTCCGGTCCGACTAACCTTAAGGGATGGGACGCGAAGACGTCTCTTTTACTTATTTCGTTATCATACTGTAATTGGGTTGAAACAATACCGTTGAACAATGTAACTTTCCAATTATAATGTATGATGGTTTTTATCTACTTATGTTTCAATGTATGCAATGGTTGTGATACTATCCCCCGTTCCGCCCTCAGACGATTCCGCCATCGTGGTTTGAAGGTGTGACAACCACTATGATTGATTTGTTTTGTGAACTGATTGTCGATCCTTCTACAAAATAAAAAACGATGAAAGTTAGGTTTTTTACACACCAAACAACTTACTGTAAACTTCCTTAACATCGAAGGGATCTTTCATCAATCGCAGGTTCCACATAGTCAATGGCATTTCCGTTTTATGTCTGCGTTTTTGTAGCCAAATTGGCCATTCTAATGCGATGAAGATGTAGAAGATGATGCGTATATCAGATTTTCTTGAATACCGATCACAAACAGTGGCCTTAAGGAGTGACTAAGAGACTGTAAGCATGATCATCAACATTGATGGTGCCAATACGTTAGCTTCTGTGAGAGGGGAGGTGAAATGACCAAAAACCCCTCACGTGAGGGGCACCTGATGGTCACTTAATGGACAAAGGGTGACGATAACACCACGAGTGACCATATATATTAGTAAAAGCATAATACGGTGACAAATATATGAGATTTTCAAAACTAAAACCAATATGAAATTTTAAGTAAACCATATGAACCAAAAATGTAATTTACTATTGATTATATTACTTGGTTATGTTATAAAATATTTTTTCAAACATTTATCAAAAATATATTATCTTACACAAAAGTTGATTAAAAATACTCAATTTAATAGGTAATTCACAAAATTAAAAAACTCATGTATTCATCATTTCATTTACTTCTATTATTTTGTATCAAATTATTATATTATTTCTTCTTTACTCTATATCCCCTCTCCACCTCTTTGCCCTTTTCTTTAGAATCTGCCTCCATTTCTCCCCTTCCTCGATCAGATCGATCTTTGCATATCGTCTCATAAGCAACAATTTCGCAACTCAACACATGACGCTTGGCTCAGGAGGATCCAGTGTCGTCGGTGAGTTCTTCAAACACGTTTACTCTCCGCTTTGATCTTCCGTGTTGAAACCCTTTTTGCCGAATCTGCTTATCATTCGTCAAATTTCCATTCTTCCACTGATTGCTAATTTGTTTAATGTGCTCACGCAATTGATTACTTAGTAGCAACATCTGATTAATCTTGAACTAAAGCAAAGCTAGGTCAAATTCATCCACCTGTTTTGTGTTTCGAGTTCGATTCTTTTTGGGGATTTTAACTGTTTAGTTGGTTCTTATTCGCTTCTCATCAATTATAATTTTATAGTTGATCTCAAATCTCAATCGTGTTCTCTAGCAGCTGATTATGTCTCTTGTTCTTAACTACGCTTTGATTGTGAAGTTTTCGAAACCGTACGATTACGTTGCTTCTGTATTCTTTCAGTTTCTTGTGAATTATTTACACTTAATCCCGTTACATGATCTTTAACTAATGGCCAAGAAGAAGTTCACCTTTCTCATTGAAAATTCAACAAGTCAATTAGAGTGAGCTACTTTTCGAATCATTACACTTTGACTTTCTCTTGCAAATAAAATCATTACACTGTTCAAGAACAGTAGATTTTGGTCACTAAATGTCAAGAATACGATTGCATTTTTCCTCCTCAATTTAACACTGTGAACAAATTTCTCTTTAAACATTCAATAAACTCTGAATTTTGTTGCAGTACCTCGGAATTTCAGATTGTTAGAGGAGCTTGAACGTGGAGAAAAGGGAATCGGAGATGGCACAGTGAGCTATGGAATGGACGATGGTGATGACATTTACATGCGTTCTTGGACAGGCACAATCATCGGTCCTCACAATGTAAAAATCCATTCATCATCGAAAATATAATTTCACCCCTTTCCTTTATTTGTTTTCGTAACTCTAATACTTTTTTGTGATGTTTCAGTCTGTTCATGAAGGTCGCATATATCAATTGAAGCTATTTTGCGACAAAGATTACCCAGAAAAACCTCCAACTGTTCGTTTCCATTCTCGAATCAACATGACTTGTGTTAACCATGAAACCGGAGTGGTAAGTTAAGTTTACCCATTTATGGGTCCCACGAATATTGCTAGATTTTTCTTCTTGGAAATAGTGGAAAGGTGAAATGACGTATTTACCCATTGTAGGTGGAGCCAAAGAAGTTTGGGATAGTGGCGAATTGGCAGAGAGAGTACACGATGGAAGATATATTGGTGCAGTTGAAGAAAGAAATGGCGGCCCCACATAACCGGAAACTTGTTCAGCCACCGGAAGGTACGTATTTTTAGATGATGGTGATGATGATGTTATAGATGAATGTGATGATGATGATGATGATGGATACTTTGCATATTTTCTTGTATGCAAAAGTAAAAATTGATGGTTTGGATGTAGAAGGAGGTGTTATGTTATGATGCTTTCTTTCTATTTGACTCTCTCATGGCTGTTTGATTCATGTGATTCTTGTTTGTGTCAAATGTTTAATATATATGCAACTTCTTTAGTACTTCTTTTTCATCGGTATTTTTTTTTTTTTTTTTAATTTTCATGATGTTTAAGGTGCTTTATAAGTGTTCAAGTGATTTACTTATGCATTAAAAAAATTGTAAATTGAAAGAGAATATACTAGAGAAAAGAAAAGGTTGTTTTAGTAATTTGGATCTTTGTATATATTTGTTCTAAGAAGCCATTGTTTTTTGGCAAAAAATACGAAGGGAAAATAGCTTTATGAGAATGAATGTGACAGGTAAATGAAAAGCGAAATGGTTATTGCGTGTACACTTTTGTAAATTATCTTGGATTGTTCTTTATTTTGGCTAATCATAGAATGTTTCTTGAAATGGTTATGTAATTTTAAATAATTTTTTTTTATCAAAATCAAAGTTGATATTTGGACTTAAAGTTGTAATATAATATATGATCTATTGCTTAGAATATTGACAAAATTGTGATTTTTTAGATAAAATGGTGAAAGTTTAGGTTGGCACTCCCGGTATCAAGAAAATATAAAATGCAAAGTTATTTAGGGGTGAACTTCGGTATCAAAACTGAGAGTATTGAAATTGAAAATTTGATTTTGTAGGAATTGAGTACCGAACCGACAGGTACTATACGATATTAGTTCTGGTACCGGTGTTGGTACTTCGGTACCAATATCATAATACCAATTTTGTGTGTGTTATGTTTGAGCATATAGAAATTGGGCTTTAAGTCCAACAAAACAAAAGGTTCTTGATTTTAAGATGAAGTTATAAGTCATCAAAGAAGATATTGCAAAAAAGAATTAGTCAAAATGTGAGTTACTATGAGAAAGTTATGAGTGTTCAAAGTCAAGGAAAAATTATGCACATGTCATAAGATAAAGATGACTATGTTTGAAAAATCTAAGTATTATGCACATGTCATAAGATAAAGATGACTATGTTTGAAAAATCTAAGTTTTCCCATGTTTAGAGCTATGTAATTCAGATTATGTTTGTCAAAATCATATGATTTTTTATCCTAACATGTAGCAAGACAAAGAAGCAAAATTGGCCCAATTCGAGTTCATATGAGAGAGTTATGAGTGTTTAAAGTTGAAAAATAATTTTGCACACGTTTGTGAAAAATAATGATATGTTTGAACAATTTAAGTTTTCAATTAGCTATGTTTAGGGCTATGAACTTTGTCTATAGTTATCCAGTTTAGTTAATTATTTAGTTTAACATACAACCAAGATAGGGACTAGATGCATAGAAAAGAATCAACTAAATTCAAGTTCATATGAGAGAGTTATGACTATTCAAACTTGAGGAAAAGCAGTCTGTAAATTTCAGTTCGGTTCTGGTTTTCACCCGGAGCAAACGGTATTGGACACAAAAGTCCCAAAAATAGAAAATCTGAATTAGGAAAAGTAAGTACTGACCTGAAAAAACTATTTGATACTGGTTTGGTTCGATACTTACGATTTTTTGTTCATCCCTAATATATATTAGTGAAGATCTCAGCATGTATGTAAAAGGTGTAGAAATACAGTATTCGTGAAATTTAAGACTAAAATAAAAGTTGCACTTATTTTAGATACATCGGGTATTACAAACAACTGAACAAGCTCCATGTAATTTGGGTAAGCAATATCATAAAATTTACTATTGTCCTCAAACACTTACTGTCAATATTGTTCACCGTTTGCAAAGTTCGTGAGCTTTATATGGTAAAATTGATAGATAAACACTTTTATCACATTATTGACGAATATACCAAGAAAAATGGCTACATTATTATAGAAAATTTGAGTTAATAATCCAACTTTTCGAGAGTTACCAAAATAACCATCATGTACGAAATGATATCATTTTGGATTTTGGATAGTATATTGGCCTAGCTGCATCAAGATGTTTGGAAAGATGTTCATACTCTAAAAGGTTAAGGGTCAAGTCTCATAGTGGACATAAGTGTAGTTCAGGAGTAGGATTTAAAAAGTGTGTTTGTTTAGCCGTTCAAGAAAATAAAAATTGTACCAAACATTTACAAATAATTATTTAAACTAAATGATAGATTTTTATGTCCTTGTGGAATCTACTTTCATCTCGGTAAGTTTCTTTATTTTAGATTGCAGTTACGTAGCATTTCAGAGTGAGATGTGCTACATTTCGGAGATGTTCTTAGAGTTTTGGATGTATCAAACAAAGGAAATGCCACTTTTTGAAACTCTTTATGTCAATTCAACTGTCTAATATTTCAAAATAAATTTGAGAGAGTCCAAAATGTAATATTTTCTGATGACATTTGGATGTCGTACAAAAAGTTAGATACTTCACTTAAATACCCAATACTCATGTGATATGTTTGTGAATATCCTTTATTAATAAAATTTTTATTTAAAATTACCAATATTCATGTGATATGTTTGTGAATATCTCTTATTAAAATATACTCATTTAGTTAAAAATTGACCTAATGCCGGACTGCCGGAGTAAAGAGGCAAAAGTAAACTTCTTGTCATAAATAGGTCTAGAACATGGGTCATCGGGCCCATTTGAAATAGCCCAGGCCTACCTAGTAGTTATTAGTAAGTGCTAAGTACCAAGTAAACCACATTAATAATAGCGAACTCCCCACTATTCTAATACACTATAACATATTATTATAAAAAACAAAATAATTATAAATATTCATTAGCATGATATTATAACTCATAAAATTGCTAAAAGGAGATAAATAAACAGCATTTATGCAATAATTTGCATAAAACATCATTTTCAATGTGCACTCTAGTCCGATAAATAGAACCATTACAATATATTTATCCCAAACTCCTAAATCCACACTTTAGTTTCTAATATTTCACCCACTAATTCAATATATTTCTCAAATATATTCTTTCAAAAATATGTTTTCGTTCCCAAACTTGTTTTCTATATTAATTACACCAAATTAGAAAAATTGATTTTCTAGCGTATTGCATATGGTTGTTCGTCATTTATTACACAAAACACTATCAATCTTCCATAAATAGGCTACAAGAAAAGCTCCATTAGGTAAAAGCAATTACCTGCCTCGAATCTTGATTCTTCCATAGTCAAACCGTCCTTGAGAGTTTCTTTACAGAAATTAATTCCTGGTCCAACACCGAAATCACACACTTTTCAAGATTTGTCCATCTAGAATTATATCCGGTCTTGATGTAGAATATATGGATCACAAATAACCGAAAACGACATCGGAATGCTATGATGAAGAACACCTTGAGCACAATCTTTGTTCCTTGCGGGAAGAATTTATCTCTAAATATCATAAAAAGTGTTTAGCCCAAAAGTACTCACATTAAAACATAATAAGCACAAGGAAAATGTTTAATCATACGATGTCTAATGCAATAAGAAAACAATTCAAATACATAAAAGGTAGCTTTTCAATAGAAAACGTAACTCCTGAAAAGCCCACAACATGGCCCATGTTGAAGAAATGGTCCAAACTAGACGTCCTTCCTTGTCAGTTGTCAGATAAGCGACAAGTATGTCTATATTGGCCACTATAAGACTAATACTATCAGTTCTATGACCAGACCTGAGTCCCTCCTTTAATCTGACCTTGCGCTCGGGACTCCGTACAAACCGTCGGAGGCACCAGACTAGTGTGGGGATGACCGGCCTGCTGGTTTTTTCTATTGGCATAATGGCATGTGTGATTTTTTGTATGTCACGTTTGCTTGATCAATATTCTTGGGGGAAGATTTGATCTCGAAATATCATAAAAAGTGTTTGGCTTTTATCCTTTGTTTAGTATTTGTTCATAGACCGGTTCGGGAGTCCCTAGTTGTATGTATGACCAACTATTAAGAACAGAGTGGCTTATATTTGTTCATAGACCGGTTCAGGAGTCCCTATGGGATTGTGGGTTATGTTGTTTTTATTATTGCTATGTATTCATTTTTTCTTTTCGGCCCTTTTACTAGTTCTCATATTGCTTTTCACATCTACATGTTCTCGTTGGCGTACATGTAGGAGGTCTTATATGTGACATAGTCACTCTACGAGCCATGACTACCTACATTCATCTCTCCAACTCTATCATATTAATATTCTTGAGGTTTATTGCTATTATTCTTATTGTTGTTGTTGGGGAGGCATGATTTTCTTTGTAGATAAGAGACTAAAGCTGGTAGTTCTTATTTGGCATGATCAAACTGATTTTTTTTAAAATACATCAATTTCATCAATCTTTCAACCGTTCTTGGTTTATCGCCTTTTCTCTTTCAATTATACTCCCCCGGAACTTTAAGCCTTGAATCGCATGAGATGAAATAAATATAAAACCTAACTAGCCCTCCAAAATGTCGATAAGGACCAAAATGCCATACTTTTTTTTTAATTTCACAGTTTTTCAGAACAACAATGTACATTCCTTTATTCTAAAATTTCCCTAATTTTGGAAAAGGTTTCGAAATTGGTCAAAAAAGTTTCAAATTTTACCGAATTTTCCAAAATAGATCTTCTACTTTTTAAAATTTCAAAACTCAAAAATAGATTTCAAAGTTGATTTAACTTGAAACCTTTTTATTCTTTAATTTTTATTGGAATTAACACATCTATTTACGGAACGCTTCCCGAAATCTGAGATTTCGGTCGTCCCGAATGTAAAACATAAAAACAAAAAAAAATGTACACACCAAAAAATAAAATAAAATAAAACTAAACCCATAAGTTCAAAGAGGTTTGCAATTATACTTGGCATGTGCAAACAAGCTCTTTAACCCTCTAAGTTACCCCTAGTAGATAGTAGATAATTGAAGTCTTTTAAGGGTTTATAATGAGCATACCCACAAAGTTAACGAGTTGCCTTCTGTAATAGTGTTACGTTTAACATCTATAGTCACACGAGTTACCTAGAATGATGACTATGTAATGGTAATTGGGTTGATCTTGTTAGAAGTCACCCCTGTCAATTTGTACCATATTTTTGCATGATGGAATAAATGCATGACTTTAGATAATGCCTATTTACGTGGAATAGTTCACCATTTTTTGTGTCTTAAGTCTATATTACTCTATGAGGTGCGATGTCAACCACTTTATATAGTCCCAGCCATTTGCTCTTTAGTTTTCCTAGAAAAATGATTGAGGTGTGCATTAAAAAGCCAACCCTTTGTCTATTTTAGAACTTGCTTTAGTTTTAGCTATGCATCGTGAAAGGCCTTCATATTTGATTTGTATGTTACCAATACGCCTTACCCTGTAGCTCCTCAAGCTTACTCAATTGTAATTTCGTTGCTTTGAATGCCTCATCATAATTAACATTAATGTGTATATTTTCCTATAAAGCACGCATGTTAATTCTACGAGCCATGGATATATCATTCGTTACTAGAAAACTCTGCTTTAACATCTTTGATTTTTCTGCTAACAACCTACCGGATCCTGATCTGCCAGAGAAAGTCGAGGAAGGTGAATGCCACCATCTCCCACAAACTGAGCACTCGAATCAGGGGGAAGAGTTTGTTTGTGTTAACAAGAACGAGTACGTTGGGGAGAGATCGGAACATTACAAACCATGGGAAATCTCAGGACCAAAAGAAACATTCAATTGGGAGGAGGTGCTCGCACGAACCACTGAAATAATGGAGAAGAAGAACAAGGAGCTTGAGGTGGAATTTAAACAAAAGGGAATCCAAAATGGTTCCAGTATGATATAAGAAACACAAGCTTACAAGTAAAATGGAAGGTCAAATCGGTCGGTTAACAGCCTTATTAACAACCATGATACAAGAGCTACTGCCAATGAGAGATCAACTGCTATCTAATTCCGGTTAAAAGCAAGCAGATGGTCCAACTAAAAGACCTAGAAAGAAGCACTCTCAGGAGGCATCCTGATGGATTGTAATTTACTTTTCTTTTAGGGGTGTGCAAAAACCGAACTGACTAAAAAAACCAACAAAACCGCATGAAACCGAAACCGATTAACCGAAATCGACACGTAAACCGATGGTGTTGTTTTCAATTTCCAAAAAACCGAAGCTTCGTGGTTCGGTGCGGTTTTCATCCAAAAACCGACCCGTACCGTGTGTAAAACATAATAGATTTTTAAAATATTATGTATATATATTATTTATAATACTAATAATATGTATTTTTTGCCTTTGACCTTATTCAAACGAACAAAAGACGACCGGGGTGGGATGGAGGGAGGGGAGAACAAAAACCCCTATGTTTCTCTTTCGCTTAGTCAAAGACGCCAAGACGACAACAAGCAATCAACCCAAAACCCTTGCGAGTGGACATCCTTCGACCAATCGGCATCACCAACTCGACAACTTCGACAACGGTTGGAGGCGATTTGGCAACTCGACAAATGACAAGTATGCATGTGTTTTCTAATTTCAGCCTTCAGTCACGGCTTTGATTATGGATGATTATGGGCTCTGACCTAATGAACTCTGGAATATGAATTTCATTCTGTTTGTAATGTTTACTTGTTCAGTTTATGAGTAACAATTTCGTATGTTCTTTATCAGTTTATGTGATTGACATTGACTCATCGATTAGTTCACTTGTTATTCTGAAATTGATGATGTTCACTTGTTATTCTGAAATTGATGATGTCTAATTATCTATTCTTTAATTCTCTATTATGTTAGAATGGTTTGGTTAATTGTTTTTTATATAATGTCTTGATGTGACAATGTGTTTCTGATGCTATGTTTTTTATGATTATATGTTTCTGAATTAGGAATTAGGAAGTAGCAATGTCTACAGATGAACCCACAATTGATCTTGATCCATATATAAATAATCAAAATGATGTTGATGAAGTACAAGTGGGTGGTGTTAACACCCAAGAGGAAATTACGGCTGCAAATAGAAAAGCATTCGTTGTTTGGGACCATTTTCCACTTGTAAGGCGTGAAGACAACAAAATGCAAGTATTGTCATATAGTAATGGCTTGTGGTAGTAGAAAGAATGGTACTTCAGCATCGTTTAATCATTTAAAAAATGTATGTAAGACATTACCTCTTTATAAAAAGGTCGATACAAAGAAACAATCTACATTGAGTTTTAAGCCGACAAATAAAGGAGCGATTAGTGGTGGGTCATTGGTTACGCATTCATTTAGCCAAGAGAAGTGTAGACTAGCCCTTGCAAAAATGTGCATTAAGGACAATCGACCGTTTATTGTGGTCGATGACGAGGGTTTTAGCGACTTTATTTAGGAATTGAATCCAAACTTCAAGTTCACATCTAGATGGACTGTAGCTCGTGATTGTCTAACAATTTATTTGGCGAATGGAAAAGAAAAAAGGGATGAAAGTATATATTTTAGGTCGGATAACACTTAGCACCACTATCCTCTCTTGATAGTGTCGCTAAGTATACAATATGGTAATTTATGATTTCTATAAATTATAGCAACCTACTTACACTTAGCGCCAGTATATGAGCTTTATAGTGCCACTAAGTGCACTAGACAGGTCTCCTGTCCAATTTTCCTATTAAGCTTTTCCCAAAACTCATTTCATATAACACAATGTAGTTTCAATCATGTTTTAGTTCAGTTTCTCCATTCCACGCTAATTATCACCACCCTTACCTAACTTAGACTTTTCACTAATAACCAAAATGCCCTTTTAGGTCGTTTAGTCACACTTAATAATTTCCAACCATTTGAATTTAAAATTAAACACTTACCCAAATGGAACATGGCGTTACAATTGCCCTACCTCCTTGAGGTAGGGGATTCAAGTCTCGTTAGGGACATATGGACATAGGTGGAATTTAGGTGTAGTTTAAGAATATATTAAAAAAGAGAAAAAAGTCAACTAAAGAGATGTTCACAACTTCACAAGTGTTGGTAAATATAAAAAGTACTTAGATAATTCGACACTTGAATACAGTACTTAGATAATTCGATTATTTTGCGGATGGCAAAGTCTTTCTTAATTTCATCTAGTTTGAGTAAATTAACAAATTTCATAATCTTTTCTTTAATGTACATTGCTTCCTCGACACTTGAATACAGAAAGTTCTGCAACTAATTTGTCTTTTTTGAGAAATCAGAAAGTGAGATTACCGTGTTAAATTCACAAAATAATCAATACAACAAGGTTAAACATAATATTATATACAACTGCACACAAGTCAGTATCCTATTTTACATATGTTAAATTCAAGAAATTACAAGTTCTAGCAATTATAAAGTCGATATTCCTTTTTAGATATATAAACAAGTTTTCTTCATGTAAAGTTAAAAGTTCTTTTTAAGTTTGTACAAAGTATACCTAATTTGATATTGATAGCTAAGTTTGTGTACCAAATACAGTTGGTAAGGTACACGGTATGGCGTGATACTATACCATGTTCACCCCTAACTTGAGAGGCTTTCCACGAGTCCCGTCCATTAATGCAATATAAGAAAGACAACTTACGGTGTTTGATAATTATGTTACAAAAAAACCTAATGTGTTTATTCTTCTCGTCCCTCCCCAATCTACGACTTCTTCCCCTTCCAGTCCCTTGTTGATTCTCAACTAAGACCAATGAGGATGAAATATGATAGTTTGTTTTAATGGTTTGTGTCTAGCAGCCGTTCATATAAGCTAATGTAAATATCAATAATGATTATCTATTTTGATTACGTGTACTACATCAAAGAATCCCTACAGATTAAAGTATGAATTTAAACATCTTATGGGTTGATGTTCATGGTTGATCATAGTTGTTCTAACCGGATCCAACTTTTGAGCTTTTGTAAAAAATATATATATATATATATATGATAATCTACAATGCATGGTTCTTAGGGGGTGTTTGAGATTGCTTATTTAAATCAACTTATGTTTATTCGTAAAAATGTTTATTTGTTTATCTGATGTTGAAATGAAATTAAAAAAAAGTGTTTGGATTAGTTTATTCAATAGCAAAATGTAATAAGTTGATAAATTATTTTTTAGTGTTTGACAATTTTTGCTTATAAATATAAAATGACCAATAAAGGATGGATATATATAGACATATAATTATAACAGGGTTAATATGATAATTTATTTTAAATAAGTCATAAGTAATTTTTAATAAGTTAGAACATACTCACTTATAAAAAAACTCATTATATAAGTTAATAATCACTTTTAATTTTAAATTACTCAAACACTAAAAACTACTTAGAGCATCCATAATAAGAGTTTTTTCATGGCTTTCTCAAAAGATTTTTCAACCAAAAAGCTCTTAAATTCTGAAAAAGCTATAGTGAAATCTTTTTCAAATCAAAGGTTTTTCACTTTGTTTGCTAATTTACAAGCCTTTCATATGAGCTTTTTCAATTATAGTGTGGGTCAATATTTTTTCAACTAATAGAAACCAAAACGTATAAATATATCATAAAAACAATGTGAAAAAGGCCTCCTATTGTGGGAGATACAATAAGTTTTTTTACTTCAATTTTTCATGAAAAAACTATTTGAAAAACTTTATCTATTCTGAATACTCTTATTAATGGTGATAAACCGCAATAAACAAATAAACATATAAAATAAGAAATCCAAACACCCCCTTAAACTATCTTTAATATTATAATTTCCAACATTAATTCGATAGATGTTAAAGACTACATTCCAAATTCACAACCAAACCCTCTAAAAAGATTATATATGCAACATTAAACTTTCAACACTAAATCCAAAAAAAAAAAAAAAAAAAAAACAATAGACCACATGTACTGTTTTTACAATTTTCTCCATAGTAAATTACATTTTGATCCATGAGTTTATTCAAGAGATTAAAATTTCGATACACTTTGCAAATTTGTTAATTTTTAATTGTTATACTGATTTAATCCTTAAGCTTGTTCAAAATTTTATTTCCAGTAGATTCCTTTTGTAATCTTAATGGCTATAGAGGCAAAAATCGTCTAACATTTAAAAATAAACTAGTATTTGGACTGTCCGTGCGATGCTGCGGAAGCCCAGTATATTGAAAACGCAGCTCGACAAAAAAACAAATTATATAAGGGACGAAAAATGTAACTTTAAAATATAATAAGGGACCGGAATCGTAACTTACGAAATACGAATAATATAACTTTATAATAAATAGGGGTGAAAACAATTATTTCGAAATTAGTTGAGAATAAAAAACGTAAATATAAAAGTTTGCTAAAAGAAGAATCATAAATTGCTATTTCCAAATAGAAATTTATTTGGATTTGTATCAAATGTATTATAAATTATACTATAATCTGATTTTAGTAATTATGAATCTGGAAAAAGTAGGTACCAATTCAACATAAAAAGCTCTCACAAACTCATTTTGGTAATTAATATATATATAATACCAAGATTACAATAGCAACTTAAAACAAAAACTAAATCTTTTAAACAAACTCAAAACCAATAATGTAATAAAACTTTTATCAATTTTCTGCAACATTCTCTCTCCTCACAGTACTCACTCACCACGTACCTTTTTGTCTCTTGTCTCTCTCACATAACCTGTTATAAATAGAGAAAATAACTAAAATAGCCTAATCCCATAAGGGTTTTTCTCAAAACAGCCAAAATTTAGGGGTATTACCCGAAATAGCCAACGAAAACGCAACCAAGGGAGGCCAGCTGCGTTTTGCTCTCCTCCCCTGCGTTTTCCTCCTCCTTTTTCCTCCCCTGCGTTTTGCTCTCATCCTCTGCGTTTTCCTCCCCATTGGCTGCGTTTTCCTCCATTTTCTTCTTGAGGATCTTGATGGTTCATGGGTTTAGTTGTAATTTTTGACCAACTTTGAACATTCGTCATTTGTTCATACGAACTCGAATTGAGTTGAAGTTTTTTTCGGAAAAAAAATCACTATTTAGCAGCTACCGGGCATCAGCTGGGTTTTGTTCAGAGGAAAACGCAGCTAAGGGCATTTTCTGCGTTTTCCTCTGAGCAAAACGCAGCTGATGGCCCTTAGCTGCGTTTTCCTCTGGGCAAAACGCAGAGCATTGCGCAGCTAAGGCCCTTAGCTGCGTTTTCCTCTATGACATCTGCGTTTTGCTCTCTACCAGCTGCGTTTTCCTCTATAACATTCATAAACCCAGTTTTTTGTGCATCGAAAGCTTGTACGTTGAGCATAATATTTTGTACATTCACTAATCTATCACCTAAAACGATATGTAATACATAAAAACAACATGAAATTTGAGACGTACCTGTTTCCATGAGGAGAAATCTTGCGAAGCCATTTCAGAGTGTTTCTCGTTTACGGGATTGAAAAATTTTATCGTTTTTTTTCCCCGGTTTTATATATCTGGGCTGAGGGGTGGGTAGCCAACGAAAACGCAGCCCGCTAGGACGAAAACGCAGCCGCTAGGACGAAAACGCAGCCCATGAGTGGCCCAAATGGGCAAAACGCAGCCCGTGGGCTTGCCTGCATTTTCGTTGGCTATTTCAGGAAATACCCCTAATTTTTGGCTGTTTTGAGGAAAACTCTTATGGAATTAGGTTATTTTAGTCATTTTCTCTTATAAATATGCACGAACCCTAATCCAAATCACCATTAGCGCCCGCCGATCACCGCCTTTGTAGATCGTCATATACAGATCTCTCCAAAAATCACACAGATCTGGAGATCCGACGGTCATTATCATGTCGAGCAAGGGCTGTTCATCACCATCGCCACCGATAGTGATACGATCTGTGTGGGCACATAACCTAGAATCGGAGTTTCGCTTAATTCAATCCATCATCGACGATTACCCTTACGTTTCAATGGACACGGAGTTTCCGGGCGTCGTTGTTCGTCCTTACGCCGGTTACAACCACTTCCTTCACCAGAACCCTTCCGATCACTACCTCCTCCTCAAATCGAATGTTGATGTCTTAAAACTTATCCAGGTCGGCCTAACCCTCACCGATGCCAACGGAAACCTCCCTGATCTCGGTGAAACCAACACCCAAACTCGTTTTATCTGGGAATTTAACTTCAAGGATTTTGATCCATCACATGACCAGTACGCCTCTGAATCGATCGAACTGCTGAAGAGACAAGGCATTGATTTTCAGAAGAATCATGATTACGGGATAGACTCAGTCAAATTCTCGGAGCTAATGATGTCATCGGGGTTGGTCTGTAACGAGCTTGTGAGCTGGGTTGCGTTTCACAGCGCTTACGACTTCGGCTACTTGGTTAAGATCTTGACTGGTCGGTGTTTACCCGATGAATTGACCCGGTTTATGGAGCTTTTGAAAACATTCTTCGGGGCTAAGGTGTATGATGTTAAGCACCTGATGAGTTACTGTGAAGGTCTCTATGGTGGGTTGGACCGGGTGGCTAAGACCCTCGAGGTGGAGCGGGTGGTCGGTAAATGTCACCAGGCCGGGTCAGATAGCTTACTGACATGGCACACCTTTCAGAAGATTAAGGATCTTTGCAGCGGTGGCCCTGAGAAGTATGCTGGCGTTCTCTATGGGTTAGAGGTTTTCTGAAATGTTTTCGTCATGGTAGAATGTAGAGTTTCCCCTTTTAATCCTATTAGCAAATCAACAGCTGTAAATTTGTTGGCTTTTTAATATCATTCTCCTTTTGATATTCCTTTCACCTGAGTTTTATCAGTTAGCTGTTAGCACTCTTAATATACTACTAAACACACACATACTAACATATATATGGTTCCTATTGACATTATCTTGTTAGCGATGGTGGTTGGAAGGTGTTAAGGTTTTGGATACCTTCATATTAGGACATTTTTGACTGTCGGTAACATTGTTTTATCAGTCTTTGTGGTTCTTTTTCTTCAGGAGGAACAGAATTTAGATGAGCTCTTCTGTTTCTTGATTGAATGATCATAGGGGGTGATTCATGTTACTTGCTCATTTCAATGGCATCTATGAGGTTAGTGAGAAGCAACCTTTTGAACTCTAAAACTTAAAAGCATGTCTATTGTTATTCTTTCCTTTTGCACCTATTGTTTTTTTGCCAATATATATCATTATTATGTTTATGACTTATTTTGTTTTTATTGAGCTCATATTATGTTTGTCTTTTTATCTATATGAATTGTAATGTAATGACTCATTCCATTACTCTATCAATTCCATTCCATTCATCCAAACAGATTTGTGAAATTATTTTTCTGGAAAAAAAGACAAATGCAGCTAAACTCAAAACTTGACCCAATAGTTTTATTTACCTTTTCTGTAATGAATCCTTTGAAAATGCTTCCTTTATTTATTTAGCCATATGCTTGAATTTAATATATATGAATACAGTATGAAAAGGTTTTTGAAACTTGATCTTTTCAATCTGTCATGCTATTTTTATATAGTTTAACTTCATTGTATATAATTGGTTTACCTATATAGAAATATGAAAAGTCTTTTAGTTTGATTATAATTTATGATGTAATAATATTATTTGTATAGTTTTGGTATATTTTAAGAGAATGTCATAAACTCATAATTTTAGTTTAAGAATATTTACTAGTATGTTAGTGATTTTGTGTTTGATATAAATTCTTACAAAATAAAAAAGTAATTTGGTGGGTCATTTATCTTAATTTTATTGTTTTGATGCTTATCGAGTGTATAAAGCTCTGATTTTGTGCTATAACACGTTTGATTTTGCAATTTCATTCGAAGGAGTGAAATTTAATTGTGGAGACTCGTTTTCAAAGATTTGATTTATATTAAAAAATTTCAATGTTGAGTTTTTTGTAGTTTGGATTTTTAGCACAATTTGTATTTATATTATTTTATTTTTTCTGTCTAAGTTGCCTATAATACAATTGGTTGAAAATCTATGAAACTATCAAAATGATTCAAATAGCTGAGCTTGTAACTTCACATGAATAAAACTTTTTAACATATCTAAAAATGAACATCCATTTGATAGTTGCTAGAAGTTGTAATTACTTGAATTTCATAATGTTGAATTTAACATTTGTAAAAAAAGGATATTGACTTGTACTATTGTTTATATAAAATAGTGTTGGTATTATTATTATATGTTATCACTAATACATTGAGGTTTTGTTTAGTTTTCAATGTTAATTCACGTCTTAATAATATTCAAGGGAGGTAAATAATTACTCTATGAAACATCTAGTATTAAAAGATATATCCTATGCTCAAAATAGTTATGCAGCTGTCTTATAAACGACACCGTTTATAAAATTGACTTAAACAAAAGATGTATATCCAGTTGCATTGCGTATATACACGGGATATGTACCTGTTCAATGCAACGAGTGAACGAGATACACATTTTTTTGATAATGCAAAAAGAAAATGCTAAAATGGAGGATTACGATTCAACAAATCCAAGATACTAGACTTCTTTTATTATTATTATTATTTATATGATATATATACAAGAAGAGAGAGCTATAGCATAATATTAATGGGGTGTTTGAGATTGTTTGTGTTTTTAAATTCCATAAGGCACACATTTCTTATTTTTCAAAACATACTTATATCTATGAAAAAGACCGCATTACTTTCTACCTTATCCTAAACATTTTTTAGAAAACTTATTGTTGGCCATTTTATATAAACATTTTTAAAGAAATGAGTTATCAATTTGTAATTTTTTCCACTAACATAAGCTAGTCTAAACACTTAAAAAAAAAAAAACACTTTTTGTTTTCACATAAACTAATAAACACTTGTATCAAAAACATAAACTAATAAACACTTATATCAAAACCTGTTTATTGAGTTAAGTAAGCAATCCCAAATACCATATAATTGTAAAATCCATCTTACTTGGGTTCTTTTTTATCAAATGAGAACACAAAAAATGTGAGAACCAAAGAACTCGATCATGACCATTGGGTCAAAATCTTTTCGCCGCTATAATTTGTACGGTCCCACCATTTGGTAATTGTATAAACATTTTGTATCCGCTTATAAATCACGACAATTTGATTAATTTGATTCAAGAGACTTGATCGAGTTTTTTTTTTTTTTTGTTAGAATTCATTACAAGTCTCAATCACAACAAAAGGGCTTCAAAACTCTCTTCACATCAATTTTGTTATGTTATTGTTATTGTTGCTTATTCACATGCCAATATCGAGATGGATCCAAGCTTAAAGTTACTAAATTTTAACACATTTTCTATTCCGTTTGATAACCCTAGCTAAGCCGAGTTTGATTTTGTTGGCCAAATACTGGGGTCTATGTTAAACAAAGACCCATTTAAAGATCTTTTACTGATACCTTACAAGTCTCAATTGGTTCTGCCTTATCCTATTAGACAAGCTCTACAAGAAGCTGTTGTCAAAGTACCTAAAAAGCAACTAAAACATAAACAAATTGTTGAGTCTCCTCAGAAAGTCAAAGTGAAAAATCCAAAGTCTACTAAGGTCTAAGGGTGCTCCTTCGAAAACAAAGAATGCGAAAAAACATGTTACGAAGAAGCGTAAGGTGATTATTGATCCCAAAGAGACGAAGTCTAATCCTAAAGGGTTGTTGAAAGTGCATGTGATGTTATTCGTCTTTAGATTCAACCATTGGTGCATTTGGTCTCCAAAATACTTCGAGAATGCTCCACTCTTTATCACAAGAGGAAGAAGCAGCGAGACCACAATTCTTAATGCCAACTGGTTATCAGCAAAGGCTGATCATTACTATTGAAGGTTCTTCAAGAAAGAATGTTCAAAGACCAATCGGTCCAAGTTCAATCATTACTTCACCACTAGCTTCAACAATTCCAATTCTTGTCGCTTCTTTGATTAAGTGGATCACTTTTGGAGCTGCTGGTCCAACACTTTTTATTGTGGTCACAACTTCCGGATCAAGTCAAGATAAAGGGAAGCGTGTTGCGAAAGAATTGTCAAAAAAAGAGAAGAAAAAGTTGGAACAAGAAACTTTTGAAAGATTCAGGAAATTAAGTTCATTGGCTAGAGAACGAATCAGAATGGGTGTAAATATGGGAGATATTACCAAGGTCTGGAATGCGATTACAATAAGGACTTTCGCTTTTGGTGAAGTAGAGTATTTTTAAAAGGTTCTGAAGTAAAATCTTTCTATAGAGAATTCAAATGAGAATCAACTTGACTTACCCTTCAATCTGAAGACATTTTCTCACAAACAGTTGAGTGTTAAAATCAGAAAAGATAGTGACGAAAAGTACAAAGAGTTGAAAATCCGATTTCACATAGTTTTGGGAAAGCCTAAGAATGAAGTTTGGTCTTTGAAGAAGATTACCAGTTTGATTCATATTGACAAAGATGTACATTTTGAAGATACCCTTCAAAACTTCAAGTACAAGGTCACCTGGAGATATAACGAATAATTTGACGTCAAAATTGTAGAATTTTCTCTGATGAATCTTATCATATTGTGGTGTTGATGAAATTGATGAGTACTTTGGATTTAAAAGCCATATATGCTATCAAGCAAAATATTTTCAACGTTTGTTTTCAAACATGTGAAATCATTCATGCAGATTTACAATGCTCAACTTGCATTAACAGACTTCGAAGTTGCAAAAGAATTTAAAAAGTTTGTTACATTGCCTGATACAAAACTGGATGACATTTCGAAGTTCAAAGATGGGGAAATTGTGATGAAGCCTTGGGGTATTGTGTACATGATAAGGAAAGAGAACACTAGCCAGATGAACATTTTTATTGTTGACTACAAAGAAAATTTTCCAACTGTTATAATTCAGAATCTTTAGGATTACTACTTGTAATGCTAATTCGGAAAGATATCAAGGAGATCAAATATCACTTGTCTTGGTGGCTTGCAGTTCCGAAAGCATTGTTGAGCATAGCTCAACTTTGCAAATAACTTCGGAAGATATAACGACTTATCACAAAGGAGGAGAATGTTGAGTACAAGTTTGTTCTGATGAGTCCAAAGCAAATTGAAGATTCTGAAGTTATCAGAAGCCGAAGCTGTGAAGAGTGTATAGACTTTTTGTGATACGGAACTAGTAAGTAGTCTGTAAGAGCATATTATGCTCCTTCGGTATGTAATGTATTAACAATTACATTCAATAATTTATTAACAATTAACAAATAACAATTAGTAGTTAACAATTAGAATACCTTGATGAATAAAATCCTAACAATTGCATTGTAATTTTTAACAAATCCTAACTATTAACATTAAGCATTTAAAAACAATCAATACAATTTTCAATAGAATCTAACTTTAAATTGAATCATCCCAATTAACAAATCCAATAATTAAATTCTAATTTATTCCGCAAACACTCATTTAAGTATTAACAATGAACAAAGTGAACTTTAGCAACTCTAACTCAAATTTACTTTTTTTCGATCAATAAACCCCATGACTACATTTCAGTTTTTATGTACTAAAGGATGACGATCACCAACAAACAAACAAATTACTAAGCATTAACAATTAACGATTGATTTCAAAAGTTTAAAAAATATATAAATTGCATGTTTACCTCTTTACCACAGGCTGAGAGCGAGAGCGTGCGTTTTAGATTTATTGGGGCTTCATTTAAAATCGAGGACCTCTTACGCTATTTCATAAAATAAGAGTGTGTCCCACATTCATCTGCATACCAAGCACTTAGCACTTAGATAACATATTTAATCCTTAGACCTTGAATAACATATTTAAACTAGATGGAGTAGTAAATAGGGGTGTTTTGGATAAAATTAGTTGCAAGTGAAAGCAACCGAAAGTTGAAGGTCAAATGTTTTCTTATTTGTGTAAAAGTGGTTTTGTAAGTATTTGAAATGTATAAAATTATATAAAAATGATCTCTAAATAAAAACATAAAATTGGAACATAAAAGCGACATAGTAATTTTGTTATAAAAGCATGTGTTTTTCTATAAACAATACTTGAAATAGCTTCTAGATCATGAGTTTTATGTTTTGAAATAAAAGTTTTAACCCTGTATTGACAATCGATTTTTTTTTAATTCGAGCATTTTAGAAAGCTAAAAGTTCTTAGTCAAACACGTCCTTAATGTATAATATATAACATACAAGCATGCAATGAATTTGATGTTTTACGATATAGAATCATAAGACAATTGAGATCACAACACTGTTTTATAATCGATCATGTCGAGTTGTTACTATGGTTTAGCATAACATCTCTAAGATGCATCTTGTGTTGTATTACACGTCTGGTTCTCACTTTTATAAAAAACGAGCACACACAGACCTCTAGGTTATGTTTTTTTAGCGATTGAAATTCAGATAATTTATTAGCTTTTGAATGTATACATTAATCTCATGCTGTTGTAAAAGTTTTGCATTTTAACCGATGATCTCCCAACTTATTAGACAAAATGAGGATTTGGAGAAAAATACAATGATATATGCCACACACACGAAAAGGCGTATAAAATACACCCTTTTTGTGTGAAACTGTACACAAGATACATGTTACAATCGTTAAATCCGTTTACTTTTAAGATATGAACTTTAAAAAACGTTTTTGTTGCATTATTAAACATGTTTAGGAAGCTTGATATCGGAACGAAGTGTGAAACTCATTTTTTGTTTTTTGAACCAAACCAAGGAGTTTTATATCTTGAAAATCTTTTACACATGTATAACTCCATTTTGATATTTGTAAAACACAATTTAAACTCTTACCAGATGCAATTGAACTTATAAGAAAATACCAAATGTTTTGTTTACTTGGTTTGAATTACTTACCAAAGTGGCAAGTTAAATCAATTTACTTTATAGATGTATCGTTTTGAGTTATAGTTTTATTTTTTAATGGATCAATTGATTGAGCTGAAAAATAAATAAAAACAATACAAGTTAAATAGATTGAAAAATCATATGAAATGCATTCAAATAACCAAAAGGCTTACAGTATCTAGTGTTGAAATTGTGCCTATCAATCCAAGTGTTTAAATGTTCAAGCCTTTTTTAAAGCAATTGTGTAACTTAGGAGTAAATTAAAGAGTGGCTGTTTGTTTTTTCTCTGCAGATCTTCCTGACCACTTTTGTCTGCTCCATGCAGACGGCGCGCAGACATGGACCTTCGCAGAGTGTTTGTTTTTTCGAAGACCGCAGACCTAAAAAGGTCTGCGCGTCCTCTTTTTGGGGCAAATGTGGACCAATGTCTTCAAGGGTCTGCAGAGCTCTTCTAGTAATAAATTAATACAATTTTAACCTAAAAAAGAATACGCATATCGTTTTCTCCCCCAACCAGTCTCGCTTTTTCTCTTCCTTGCGTCGTCGACCAAACCGCAGCCGCCGGCCACTTTCGATTTAAAAAAAAAGAAATACGCATATTTGTTTTTAAAAACACTTTGATTTTTTTAATTAATAGTTGCGTTTTTTTATCAACATTACATTTTCGAAGCAAATAATATTTATTTTTTTATGTTTTTAAACAAAGTGAAGATAAATTTGTAAAACTTTTTAAAAAAATGTCACAAACTTAAAAAAAGAAATGTTTGTTTTGATCCTTAAATTCGTTAATATCATATAATAGAAGTTTTTTTTATTATAAATCATACTTATAAACTATTTGAAACATACAAATATATTTTAACATTAGAACTTTGGTTCACAATCTTACGCAAATTTTTAGCTTTACAAACTATTTGTAAATCTAACTTTGGTTACGTAATTTTTATTCTTTATTATTTAAAAAAATAAATGTTTGCTTTGATCCACAAATTCGTTAATATCATAAATTGAACATACTCATAAGTTTTACTTAAAAAACAGCTTATTTAAATTTTAGTTTATTTTCACAACTTGCAGACTTTAAAAAACAAACAGTCTTCTTCTTGCAGTCTGCAGTCATTTAGTCCACCTCTTCTCTGTAGATGCTCTGCAGATGTGGTCCGCAGACTGCAGACATTTTACCTCTTAAAAAACAAACAGCATCTATGTCTCGCCGTACCAAAACAAAAAATGAATTCAACTACATAAAACCTCAAAGATAGCTTTATTTAAAAAGTAAAATTAATATAGTCTTTTAATTATTTTTAACACATACATCATTTATAATATTATAACAATGGATAAAAAAACTGTTTACATGTGCATTCAACACTTTTGACCTATACCACAAACTAGTCGATTGAATCCGAACTCATGAATTATTACCTAACCTGTGCGAGTCACTCAAGTCCACATGTTATTAAAAAAAATACATAATATATGTTTTTTGATAATTATTTTGGTAACATCCATGATCTTATTTACACTACACGGTATAAGACTTGAAAAAGCCATCGGTACCAACGTGGCAGCTTCATGCCGCCAACATCACCGTCTCATAATGCCCGGCATCCTTCAGTGGCATCGGCATATCGGCAAGATGATGGCTCCCTCTCTCTCCAACGGCTACCTCAATTAAAAATAAAAAAATTAAATTCACACATTAAATACATATAACAGGTATAAGTTTAAAAATTTTTTTTTTCAACTATAAATACCCCACACAATCCTTAAATAAATTCACATCAACCTAATTCAAAAACCCTCAAATTTTCTCTTAATTTCACGCAACCAAAAACATGTCGTGTCCATATCGTAGAAGAAACGATTGACTCGTTAACGTAGGGTCCGTGATTCTAAATTCGATGGAAAAAGTTATCAATATTTTAGAAGAAGATGCTGCTGAAAGTTCACATCCGAGGACGCGGGTCAGGTTACTTAGAAACCGTGCCGCTGCACACAACCTTCTTATGTCACATTATTTCGACGAAAATTGTGTTTATGGGCGGTACAATTTTCGTCGATGGTTTCAAATGGAGCGACATTTGTTTCTACGTATTTTCACTGATGTGACGAACATGTCCGAGTTTATACAACAACGTGCCGACGCAAGTGGTACAGAAGGTTTTAGTTAATTATATACAAAAATGTGCAGTTGCGGTGCGCCAACTAGCTTACAGTTCTTTATGAGACTCATGAGATAAATATATTTCCAAATGTCCGAGCGGATCGCATGTAAAAGCATAAAGGAGTTTTGTAGGTGCGTCGTTGCTATATACGGTCCACGATATTTGCGCATGCCTACATTCAGTGACGTGCAGACCATATATGCTCATCACGCACATGTTCATGGCTTTATTACTGACATGGTTGGAAGTTTGGATTGTCTTAACTGAGAATGAGGTAGTTGCATTACTGCATGACACGAGCAATATACGCGGGGTGATCTTTGTCACCCAACCGTTATTCTCGAGGCTGTTGCGTCACAAGATCTTTGGTTTTGGCATGCCTACTTCGGTGCCCCGGGTTCAAACAATGATATCAAGGTTTTGCAATTGTCACCATTACTCGACAACATTTGCAACTAATTGACTCCTAGTTGTCTATTTCAAGTAAACGGACCCACATACAAATACGAGTATTATCTGATAGATGGTATATATCCTGAGTATGCTGTGTTTGTGAAATCTTTGTCATGTCCAGCTGATCTAAAATGCGTGAAATATAAAGCTGCTCAAGTTAGAAAGGATATCGAAAGAGCATTTGGAGCACTCAAGAAGTGTTGACACATACTAGCCAAGCCGCCACGATCCCGAGATAAGGATAACCTCGCAGCTATTATGTATACGTGTATTATTTTACACAACATGATTTTAGAAGACGAGCGAAAAGCAATATGCAAGTATGTGGAAAACGGACACGTCTCCTCATTTAATATCGAGCCGCCAATGACATTCTATGTGGTGCCTGCGTGATAGCCAATTCCTCCATATTCGTAGGTAATGATACCGCTTAGCCTAATCCAAAATGATGTATTTTTTATTATTCTATATTGTATGATATATACATATATGATATGTTAAACTCAAATTTGATTTTATTGGACTCTAGTCAAATCTATATCAGGATCACATCAACTTAATTCACATTATATTTCATTGTAAAATATTGTTTACATCCACCAAAAAAATTACCACTGTTGCACAAAATCTATCCAATTGACTCTAGTAGATAAGCTTGTCTTTTACTAGTTATACGTTTTAATACGCATTGATTATAAAAACATCTTAACATAAGATTTAATATAAAATAAATTGACCCAATTATTTTATTATTTAACTTTTTCACATTATCAATTTTGGTACTTAGGGTGGGGGGAGTAGATCCCTCCCATCCCACTGAACCCACGCGCCACGTCAGCTTTTCTCTCTCCTCTCACTTCCATTTTCCCCATCTTTCACCAATCTTTCACCCATGGAACCAGTACCCACTGAACCCACTGAACCCACAATGCCACATCATATATTTGATATTTAAATGTTTTAATTAAATGAATAAATTAATTTTAACACTTAATTTAATATTAGAAATAATAATAAAATGCACAAAATTTAAAGAAAATTCAAATTACATTTAATTAAAAAACACACCGGTACAAGAAAAAAAAAGCCTAAATACGGAAATAAAAATCTTAAAAACGGAAATAAAAATCCTAAAGTTCCCACCCATACATTTCTGCAATTTCCTGTTTCTTCCCAAGAACCAATGCCAATTTTGATCCGGTCAAATGATCATGTGATTTAAGGAAGAATTTTAAATCTTTTTGTTCACGAGACCTTTTGAGCGCTTCGATCTCTTGCTCAAGGAGGGCCGATTTCCTCGTCAATTCTTCCTCCTGTTTCTCCAAAACAGCCATTTTCTTTGCACGGAGGGTTTCCTTCTTCTGCGCTTCTGCCTCATTAATATTCGCCAGTGCGGATATCTTATCGACGATGGTCTGATAACCATCTGGCATTGATGAAGATCCAGCTACATTTTTCCCTTTTCTTTGCCGGGAATGTGATGATGGTTGTGGGGAAGCTTCATCAAGATCGATTGGTTGAGGCGAAAAGTGTGCATCAGAAGGAGAGTTGGTGAATTGGTTGGAGCCGGATGTCTTACTTCGTTTGGCGGAATGATGTGGGGAATGCATCCCCATTTCTTTGACCGTTTCCCATTTGGCATGCTCTTTGAGTATTTCCCATGCCCCTGTATGTGAGAAACTGGACCGGTACAATTTCCGGTACTCTGAATGGGTGGCCTGTAAAACATCCGCATCCCCCCTCCCACTGGCACGCATGTTCATTTTATTGTTGTAAATACAATTGAACTTATTTACCTTATTTAGCATATCTTTGTACTTGGAGTTGACTTGATGCTTGGTCCGATCGGTACCTGGAATTTGCGCCTGGAAATGTTCCAAAACATTCTGCCAGAAAGAGTCGGACCGTTGGGTGTTTCCGCGTTCTTGGTCCTCAGAACAACTAATGTATGCCTTCGCCAAGGCGACCTCCTCCCTCTCCTCCCAAATTCTGCGTTTTACTCGGTGGGTGTAATTCCTTTTACGCGTAGAGGGTTGTGTCTCTGGGACAACCTCCTATGCGTCCTCCTGGTCATCTGCATGCTGCTCCTCCACTTGCTCGTCCTCTTGCTCGTCCTCTTGCGCGTCCTCTTGCTCCTCCACTTGCTCGTCCTCTTGCTCCTCCTCGTTATCCGAGGGTGGAATGGTTTCATCACTGGACTCCACTTGGTTACGGAAATGAGAAGTGTCCGGGACGTAGCATTGTTGGAATTGGTTGGGGTATTGTGGAAACTGAGTTTGATATTGTTGGAATTGGTTGGGATATTGTGAAAAGTTTTGTTGGAATTGGTTGGGGTATTGTGTGTAACTGTAAATGTGTGGGGATGGGGTTGGGGGAACTTCACGGCTCCTGCTTTGTGAGGAACTGCGACGTTTGGATTTACCACGATTTGAATCCATTTTATAAAAAAAGAGTTTTTTATAAAATAGAGGGCAAAGGGTTTTTGAGAGAAAATGAGAGAAGAAAGAAGGGTGAAGGTGTGATTTGTGAAGGAGTGGAGGTGTGGTATTTATAGGGATGAGGGGAATGTAATTTTTTAATTATTAAAAAATTTTTTTTTTTTATAAAAGTGGCTGGGATCATCGGGTTCACCATCGTCCCTCACCCGCCACATTGCCGAAACCGCCGAACCCGCAAGGAGGAGGGGTAGCGGTACCGGAGGTACCGGCGGTACCGGCGGTACCGCCCCCATCCCGTGCCACCGATACTACTCCGTCCACCCTTATAAATGAAGATTAAGAATAAATAAGTTTAGAAGTTGAAAAATAAGCAATGTAATCACCATTTCCCAAGCACATATACACCTTCTCTCTCCTGTAAGTTTTTACCCTCTTCCACTACATACAGACATACAGCGCCAGCCATAGTTGCATACATATAACAATCATCTTCGTCTTCTTGTTTAGATATCTCCTTTCATGTCAAGTTTCTCTGATTGATTTCGTAAATCCCATTGATCTGCTCAAATTCCCAGAAGCATCAACGAGTGCGTTCCTGCTTAATAAGGTAATGTTCTTCCTGCTCATTAAGCTTCACCCATTAGAGATCACTTCATTCAATTTACTGCAAAATGGGGTTCGTGTTTCCGTTTCTGATTCTGATTGCGTTTTCTTTTAATCTGAATACACTCACAATGGGGTTGGAAGTTAATTGGAGTTGATTATCTTCATTTTCTAATCAGATTCGATTCGATTCAATCGGGTTATGAGTACTTTCCGTAAAAATTAAAGTGAAAAAGTACTAGCGCCCTCACTGTTCAAATAATTCCAATCCATTAGCAGCATTATTTTGAAGAATTGTTTACTTTTGTCGTGAATTGACTTGGGTATGGATCGAATTAGGTTATATTTCCAGAGAAATGTTTGATAAATTTGATGAACGACTTAAATCGATGAAGATAAACTTGTTTCTCCTTCCTATTTTGCAGCAATTTTAGCAGAATTTTTGTGAAAAAATGCTGGGTGGACTCATCACAACCACTCTTGTGTAAGCGATTTCCACTCATCGATCTCAAAATTTCCATGATTCTTCAAAGATCTCATTTGGGGAAATTGGGTCTTTTGTCAACGTTTTTGATGTTTGTTTATGGGTTCAGGTTAATTCTCGGATACGCATATCCAGCTTTTGAGTGTTTTAAAACCATCGAGAGACGTGGTACAGAAAATGCAGAATTAAGATTTTGGTGTCAATATTGGTAATTTTTCCCTTCTAATCTTTCACAAATTTTAAGAATTGAAAGCTTCCCAATTTGTTTTAATTATTGAATATGACATTTGTATACCGTTATGGAGTTTAGTTACTTGTTCATGTCTTAATCATACAAGATAATATAAAAGAAAAGAAATTTCTTGGTTGAACTTTTACTTTGAAAAAGTCAAATCCTTATTCATTGAATCTTGATTCGTTATCTATGATTTCTTCTCAGGGTCCTCATCGCAATAATTACAGTTTTTGAAAGAATCGCTGATTTATTCGTTTCATGGTACGTATATTGTGTATACCAATTGTTATTAATTGATTAAATCATCGTGAAAAAAATGTTTCATAGGGTACCAATGTATTACGAAATGAAGCTAGCCCTCATTATCTACTTATGGTATCCTAAAACCAAGGTAAGAAAATGACTATTTTGTCCTATGGTACTTTACGGTATTTAGTTTCTAAAAAAGGAAAGTTACGGGGGTATTTCAGGGAACAGGGTATGTATACGAAACCTTGTTGCGGCCATTTTTATCAAGACATGAGACCGATATAGAAAGACATTTAAATGAAATGAGAACGAGGGCATGGGACGTGGCGATTCATTATTGGAACAACTCATCGGAGTTGGGACAAGCTAAATTTTTTGAAATTTTACAATATATAGCTTCACAACCTACAAGACCAAGATCCGAGGTACGGTTTTTTTCCTTGTTTTCAAAGAAAAATTCTAAAGAAAAAGTAAAGAGGACGATGTGGTGATACTTGTTTTTTGAGGTTTTTTTTTTGTGTATATTGAATTTTACTTCACTTTATGAAATATATTGAAGAATAATCTTGCAAGGGAATGTTAAATAAGTTTAACATTAACAATTTAACATTAAGATTCTTGTTGGGCTTGGCTAATTTTATGCAACGATACTAGTGCTACAAAATTTGTATATCATACATTGTATACAAGCCCTATATCACATTGACGACAAGAATTTGAGAAGTAATACAAAGCCCACTCAAGATTCATGGGTTAAAAGATAAGGGATACCGAGTTGACTCGACGATAATTTGACAACTGAGATCAAGACAACAACGAATAAAAAGACTAATCGTAGTGATCTTTTACATGATCGATCGAATGATCACCACAAAACATATTTTCAAAATAACGGGGAAAATGTGGATGAGAAATTTGTAGACACGTTCTTATAGTTCATTAGGCGACTATAGGTTCGAGTCTACATAAAAGTATTTTGTAATTGAAAAGAACAACAAATATATGTGTTGGACTCGATTTTATAATGGTACAAAACCGTAACGGATGCTTTTTCCATTTGTATAGGCATCACCAAATTATGGAAACTCTGGGGACAGACGTCCTCCACCACCACCTCCGACAGTGCCTCCAACCTCAGCAGAGGCTTCTCAGCCTCCTCAGTCTGACCAGGCTGAGGAGAGATGGATACCAACTGCTCCGCCAATGCCAAACGTCAGCCGCCGCCACCCTGTAAACCCGGGAGAGTTGGATACCCCCGAATCTCCAAGTGGGCCCCAATTAAATCCCGGTGAGAAAGAACCTGTTTGGCTAAGGTTCAAACGATCACAGGGATTATGAGTTATTCGACAAAACAAAACCGTGTATTTATTGTTGTATTATGATGAACTAATAATTATGTCAAGACTTTCGACAGGAATTATCAAGTCGCGTAGGTGTGCAAGTCTTTTCAATTAATCGTTTAAAAGTAAATTTTTACAAAGTAAACACGTGATAAGTAAAAGATGATATTCTTTTAGAGGAATTATTGTCATAAAAGTCAATAGGTCACAAAATGAGATTATCTTAGGGGAATCATCTTCATAAATATCAATCACAATGTTAAATCTAGCATTAAAAATATAAGTCACACTATACACATCATGATCATATAAGAAAGTGATAACGTTAAAGAATTAGTATCTAACTTTAATCTTGTAATTGAAAATGAAAAGGTTAACTTATTTGGTGGTCGGTTTTTTTTTTTTTTTTTTTTTTTTTTTGTAGGGACTAAAATTGAATAAAACAAAAGCGCGTATGGTAGATTTGTGAAGAAAGATGTTGAAAAGGTGGGAGATACGAGTAGACGGGTTGCGGGCTTGTGGCTCGCGATTATGGAAATACAAGGTCATCCGAGAATACCTATCTCATTTTATTTTCTGCTTACTTTTTTGTAATAAAGTAAATAAGTGATGAGAGTTTGTTCTTTTGTATAATCTTGTTTTGTTCAAAGTTAAAATATGTAAAGAAATTTTATGGTATAGTTATATATAAGAAAACAAGCAAGAACTTAAAAATTATAAAAAAAAAAAAAAATTAAAGTTCATGCAGATGTTATTAAGCCTCCCAAGTCTAATCAAGCATTTTTCTACGACATATATTCGAGGTCCAACTAAACGGACTAGGAACTATTAGTCAACGTTATTTAGGTATAGGCTCATTTGTATGTTTTGTACGTGTGTATATGTTCTTGGTCCAATACTTCCTTTCATATTGTACATTGTATATATATTCATTTAATGAAATTGTATGCATCCATGGGAAAATATCTCAACTAACATGATATCAATGCAGTTGTTTCCTCTCATCCGATCCCCCATTATCTCTTTTATTTCTGTGATCTCTTCCTTCCTTCTTCGTCCTCTGGTTGGCCCTAACCATCCCCTTGGGCCTTACCAACCTCCTCGACATTTCCGAACAGTCCACGACAACAGTGTGTCCAGTAGCAGTAGCCCAACTTCCCGCCTCCTCCTCTTCCCAACTTCACGACAGAAAGGCAATCGATGCACGACAACAGTGTGTCCAGTAGCAGTAGCCCAACTTCCCAACTTCCTTGCATGCAGTCAGCCCAACAGTCCTGCATCGATTGCCTTTCTGTCGTGAGCTCCCAATAGCAGCAACAACATGTAGCATCGGGCCACTTCTGATGCCACTCAATAATCATCTGACCAAGCAATGTCCATCTCACAAGCTTTTCAACACCATAATGCTTCAAGACCTAACCAATGGCAAATGGTTTATGGATACAGGTGCTTGCGCTCACCTCGCGTCGGATAATGGTAACTTAAATACTGTTTTTAATAAAAGTTATTACACCCTTAATTATTGTTGGTGACAGATCCTCCATGCCCATCACTAACACGGGAAATAGCATATTGTTGACTCAGCATCGTATGTTACATCTTCACAATGACTTATTAGTCACCCCTAATATAATCAAAAACTTGATTTCAATATATCAATTCACACATGATAATAAATGCACAATAGAATTTGATGAATTTGGTTCCTCTATGAAGGAATTCTAGACTCGGCACACTCTTCTCCGATGTGATAGTATCAGAGATATCTCTGACCTTTCATCTGTGTCAAGTCTCCTTCTTTTGCTCTCATTTTGTCAAGTCCAATCATCTTGCACCAAAGGTCCGACCATCCTGCGATGACGTATTGTGTTTTTTAGCTTCTCTTTCATTTATTTCATGTAGTAAATCTACTTCGAACAATTTGTGTCATGCATGTCAACTTCACAAGCATATTTGTCTTCCATTTTATAAACATCATAAAATTGTTACTTTGTCTTTTGAGTTGATACATTTCAATATTTGGGCTTCACCATCACGAGTAACAATGAATTGAAGTATTAAATTATTTTCTTAGACCATTATTCACAATACTTATAGGTTTATCCTTTACGTCAGAAGCTCAATGCTCTATCTAAATTTATACAATTGTGTGTATATGTTAACACTCAATTCAACAAAGAAATCAACAATTTCAATATGATTATGGTGGCAAATTTGATATCCTCACCCTTCATAACATCCTTGCTACTCATGACATACACATCTGAATCGCATGTCCCAAAACATCTCAACAAAAAGATAAATCAAAACGAATGATTCGTTTGATTAATAATTTTGTGCATACTCTTTTATTCCAATCCCCCTCCAGCCTACTTAATGGATTGAGGCGCTCAACATTGCCAATCATATACTTAATCTCCTTACATCAAAAGCTATAAACAACGAAATTCCATACACAAAACTCTTCCAAAAAGCACCTCCTTACAATCATCTTCGTGTATTTGGGTGCCTTTGCTACCCACATCTCGACACTCCACACAAATTATCTTGTCGATCAACTCAATGTATATTCTTGGGTACCATCCAATCTTTGTGGGTATCAATGCCTCAATCTCAAAACTAGAAAGATTATAGTTTCCCGTCATGTGACCTTTGATAAAAGTGTCTTCCCATTTGCTTCAGTGTCTCCTACATCACCTCCATCATATTCTCTTCTCAATCCAAACACCAACCCCAACTATATATCCCTCAATATTCTCCGTACACCAACTCAATATCCACACCACCATCCCACTACCTCAAACACCACAATTCCTACACCCAACAACCAAACGACTATCGACAACCCCGCCAATAGCTCGTGCTTTATTCGACAACCTTTTTGCATCCTACTGAAGTTAATAATTTGTTGATTATGTATTTTCTTAATTTGGGAACATTATGTTCAAATGATTGTTATTTATTTTTATATTGGAGAGACACTAAAATATATTTATGGGATATATTTTTGTTAAATTGTTAACATTTATATCTTATTTATATTAATAAGATAATTCTAATCTTTTCAAATCAAGTGTTGCAAAGATACGACGTCCACCATAAATTTGCGACTCTGTATCATCCCCAATACAGTGGTCAGGCGGAGATCACTAATCACGCCTTAAAATGAATTCCATAGAGATCTGTGGGAACGAACAAAAAGGAGTGGGTAGAGAGATTGGACGATGCATTATGGGCTTTTCAGACCGCCTACAAAACGCCTATAGGTACCACCCCGTATAGGCTCATCTATGGAAAATCTTGTCACATTCCAGTCGAAATCGAGCATGAGGCATATTGTGCGTTGAAATCATGCAGCCTTGATTTAGCAAACATAAGGTCTAATCATCTCATGCAACTCAATGCCTTAGACGAACTCCAGAGCAAAGCCTATTCGAATCCTCTAATCTACAAAGAAAGAACCAAACGATGGCATGATGCAAGGCTACACAACAATAAAGACTTTGATCCGGGTGACAAGGTCCTGCTGTTTAACTGTAAGTTGAAGCTATTCCCAAGAAAATAATAAGACATGATGGTATGGACCCTTCACAATAAAGGAGGTGTTTCCACACGGTGCAATAGAGCTAAAAAAGAAGGACGAGACAAGCTTCAAAGTAAACAGACACCAAATTAAACATTACCAAGAAGGAGCCCCCGACGAGAACGGATGAGAATATGTTACTCTTGAAATCATGGTATAAAACGTAGGGGGACGAGGAGTGTAGCTAACGAGTCATAACTAAAGAAACGCTACCGGGTGGCAGCCCGATTCATGTATGTATTGATACATTATTTTTAGAATGTTTTTTGTCATGTTTCGTTAAGTACAAAGTCTTCTATCATCATGGGAAATCTACAAAAAGGAGTCTTGGCACATAATGGATATGATTAAAGTGTGGGTGTCTTATAGGGAGGTATGGTTGCATATAAATTTAAAAAAAATTAACTGTATAAATTGCGCGACACGTATTCCTCAAACATGCGTCACGTAACATATTGAACAAGGCCAGCACTCATGTTTACACCATAACACGACTCAACTATCATTACAATTCGCGACGCGATGACACTATCATGTAAGTTTTCTGAATCTCTATGGATCATTATCCTTTTATCACTACACATAACCAACGCGACCATAGACGCGAAATCACCAAAAGTAATCTAGAACATCGAATTTTCATTCGCTTTCTTTCCCAACTTACAACAACATACGTTCCCAACTTACTGCCATTATATCACTATACTTAACTACATGTCGCGATCCATATGTGGATGCGTCATGATCCATATATGGACGCATCGTGGAATACGCGACAGGAATCCCAAACCCCTTGTTAAGCATAAATTTTCCAATTTTCTAACTTTTGACTATTTGGTTAAAAACTCAGCTTTAACACTCATAAATACTTGTACTAACTTATAATAGCACACTTAAACGTAGAAATCTCCAGATGAGATTAATTTACATCAAAATGACCAAAATGCCCTTTTGGTCATTTTATCATTACATTGGCATTTAGCATTATATTCTACATAATTCATGTTCATAAGCACATACTAGTTTTAGTTATCACATTCATAGTGAAATCATAGGTCTTTGCATTTCATAATATTAACAAAAAAGGACCAAAATGCATTCTTTACCAATTTACTAATATTATGAATAATTACATTACAAATTATTCATTTTCTTCTTAAATTACAATTAGCCACATTTAGGGTTGTTACATTTAACAGCAAATCATTCAATCGGTTGAACTCGATGGTTCGGTCCAGTTTTCAAAGCATTCAGTTAAACAATTATGCTAAGAAAGTGTAAATGCATGATCTTTATGGCTTGATCTCTAACCATGACACATTTTAGGATCAAGGCCATTATTTTAGCACAAGTTTAATATGATGATTATTTCTACATCAGGAAAACAAGATAATCCTATTTATGGGGTATAGATGTTATTTATATGATATATATAGGTCCTGAAACGGGTTGGAGTTACAATTGTCAGTTAGTTCAAGCACATAATGTGAGTCTTATGATACTTTATGAAAACTGAGATCCATACAAAACAACATGTTGATGTGCTAAATATGTTTTAGTTCGAAGTAAAGAAAATGATGAATACCATTGATGGTCCCACATCAAACTCATCTTTATCAATAGACTTGTGTATATTTATAGACATATATCTTATATAACATGTTAGACACATAGTAAAATATATTGTTAACATTATAGATTCGCGAAACTCATTATCAAACTTCAACAATTTGACAAGGTGTCTATTGGTGAAATCACGATGTTACAGAACTTTACAACCAATAGAATAAACGACAAATCCAAACAAAATTGTTGTCCCCGTGCACATAGTAACATGGCAATTACTTATTCAGTTCAAAAATATAATTAAAAAATCATTAAATGAGCTAAACCCAACTTCAAAGATATTTCTTTTGCCAACCTTGATCAAATTTTTTGTTTTTCAATTCTGAATATGTTGATATCCATATATCTAATATGGCTCATTTGTTTGACTTATAGTCAACAAATTATGCTCTTACCCCAATTGTTATGTTTGACCTTAAGTCAACAAATTGTCCTTATTACTAAGTTCTCTTTCTGGAGACACCCACTAACTACCAAACCCCAACAAAAACCCCTATCTTGATTTATCCCCCACCTATCACTTCTCCACCATACATATAACCCTAAGGCCTAAACACTCCATTACAGAGGTAGAGACGAGATAACTAGGAAAACTCACCCATGGCTTGTTCATCTGCTTCAGCTGCTCTTCTCTCTTCTACAAACCCTAGAAGTTCCTCTTACATTTCCCCCAAATCATCCTCCAATCTTTCTCAAACCCTAAGTTTTTCCAACTCTTCCTCCATCAACTTCCGATCCAAGTCCCTCCGCTCCGCCCTCCCGGTTCGCGCTTCTACCTCCCGTCGCAATGGGTTCGTTGTCAAAGCTGTAAGTTATTTGCATCCTCATCGCGTTGTTTTTGCTTAGTTGACTGAAATCTGTTCGTTAGAAGTCCTTTAGCGAAGAGTAATTGAATTTAGCTTCTGTTAGATATTCACTCTTCAGTGAGACTGATTTGTGAGATCTATCTCTCATCTCGCCTTTATTTATGTATGTAGGGACTACCACTAGTTGGAAATGTCGCACCAGACTTCGAAGCAGAAGCTGTGTTTGATCAAGAGTTCATCAAGGTAATCGAACTGATTCATCACGACCATGAGATTTGTTGATAACTTCTTTAATTCTATCAAATATGCGATTGCAGGTTAAGCTCTCTGATTATATTGGGAAGAAATATGTGATTCTCTTCTTCTACCCTCTCGACTTCACATTTGTTTGCCCAACAGGTGATTCCGCCACTTCTTCACTTAATCTGATAATATATTTTGGTAAACAAATTCTCATCTCACCTCATTATGTCTCCGATCTACAGAGATCACTGCTTTCAGTGACCGTCATGCAGAATTTGAGAAGTTAAACACTGAAATATTGGGCGTTTCTGTTGACAGTGTGGTATACATTCCATTCCATTCAATAATTATTTCATGATGCTTTTGTTGTTATTGTTAATGCGTATATCTTATAACAAATGATGATAATATTCTCTTCTTTTTGCTAGTTCTCTCATCTTGCATGGGTTCAAACAGATAGAAAATCCGGAGGCCTTGGTGATCTGAACTATCCATTGGTTTCTGATGTGACAAAATCAATCTCAAAAGCTTTCAATGTTCTGATCGAAGATCAGGTATAAGCATATACCAATTTATTATTTCTATAACCAAAGTGTAAACACTTTATAAAACTTATATTATTTCTCTCTGGAACATTTCAGGGAATCGCATTGAGAGGGCTTTTCATTATTGATAAAGAAGGTGTTATTCAACACTCCACAATTAACAATCTTGCAATTGGCAGAAGTGTAGATGAAACAATGAGAACACTTCAGGTACCATTCACAATTATAACATTCTACTTTCATTTTTCTTTTTCGTTTTTTATCATTTTGAAACAAGATCTCCATTTGACCAAAAAAGACATTTTCTTTAGATGTTTGTTTGAGATACATGTGTAATCTGTTATGGGTGTTTGTACTGTAGGCATTGCAATTTGTACAAGAGAACCCAGATGAAGTATGTCCAGCTGGATGGAAGCCAGGGGAGAAGTCAATGAAACCAGATCCTAAACTCAGCAAGGAATACTTTGCAGCAGTATAATTGGGTACAACTTGTGAAATTGGATTATGAGAGTTTTCTTTTTTCGAGGTAATAAAACATGTCGGAATAATTGTATCGTAATGATAAAAGTTTTATGATAATGAATCTTGCATGGTGTAGCTTTTCCAAATATGATGATGTGTATGCTATATTGTTATGCATAAACGTATGCAACTATGCATCTTATCGGTAATTGAACTTTTTCATTTTTTGGGTTTGAAATTGAACTTTTTCCAAGAGAAGCCCAAACTTTACCAAAAATTTCAATTTGTTCAATTATCCGGTTTGCTGGTAAATATCTGGTAGTATACAAGTTTTTTATTATAAAAACTTATATTCGCCAAAAATTTCCTAAATGTTGCGAGGTTTAAGAAATGTTTTTTTTTTTCTTTTTCCTAGCATTGCATTGTTGTATGACTATATAACACCGAAAACATTCTTTAAACAAGTTTCATGATACATATACATTTATATATAAAATTATAAATACACACAAAACCATTCACAACAAAGGGTGTGATGGTTTGAAGATGTGACACAACCCTTGTATCTCTTTAGTGTCACATAAGATAAATTTCAAATAAAGTCTAAATATTTTGGTTTAATTTATGAAAAAGTCTCAAATTAATTTTTATTAAAAAAAGTCCCAAATTAATTTTTATTAACAAAAAATGACAGAAAACCGACTAATGTTAGACTTTTGCGGAAACTGTGTGAAAATATTACGACTTTATTGAAGATAAAACATGTAGTTTCTGTCATTTTCTGATGATAAAAATTAATGAGATTTTTTTATTGATAAAAATTAATTTGAGATTTTTTCATAAACTGAGCCAAAATTTTGGGACTTTAATGGAGATTTCCCGTCACATAAAGCCAACATCATTGATGTCACGATACCAATCACTTCATTTGACTATTTAGCATGCATGTAATGCTTTCTTCTAATCTGAGGATTGAAATGCATCACAAACATTAGAGAATTCACACTTTCCACATTAACTGCATTAACTACTTAAAGATTGGAAGTCTTGCCACTTGGGGCCCCTTCATTTCACTTCGGGTAAAGAGCACAACTCTTAAAGGGAGTTAATGCAGAACATATAGACAACTTAACAGAGGCCTACATGCAGAAATGAGATAATGACAAACCAGGCCAAAAGATGCTCAACTTAAAACGGGCATAACTTTTGATCCGTTGGGAGTATGGGGGCGTGCGATATGGTGTCAGAAAGCTATCGTCAGGCCGGATCTCTTGGCGAACAAGCACAAGTAGTTTGGCCCTCAGTCGACCTCAAAATTCCGCTGTTTGGACATCGATTTGAAGTTTCTCCCAAATTTTCTACAATTTTCTACTTTTTTAATTCAGTTTTAATGACAGAATATTTGTTTCCTTAATTTCTATCCTTAGTTAGATACTTAATTAGTGGAATTTTATGTCAATTTCAGTTTTCCAAAATTTGGTTTACCTACCAAATTTAGCAGCTCCATATATAAAGGGATCCCAAAGTCCCAACCCTTTTTTTTCAGCACCTCCAAGTCTTTCTCGCAAAATTCTTTCATCATACATAAATCTTGGAACTCATGATATTAACTCCTCATCTTATGAGCCACTTATTTCCACTTCTCAAGGCTACACCATGTGCACGGCAACTTATAACATTGTAATCCCTTTCAAAAGGGTGATACATTAACCATTTAAATACATACTCATTCGAGTCACTTCCTATAAGCAACTCTCATATGCCATCATCATAAGGGATACACTCTCTATTATCTCGATATATATTTAGAGATTCGTCACTAGCTCTTACATATAAGGACTTTACAAACATCAGCAATCCCCTAAGATTATAATGTAACTAAAAATAGTCAACTAGATGATGTGCACAACCTTACAACCCTCCAAACATATCTTCGCTTCAATGACACCTTAAATGCTCTCCTAACTTCACTAGATCTCTGTGAATTCTAAAGAAATTTATCAGAAAAATAAAAGTCCATATTGATCCATCAACACTACTAATACTCACAAGATACATGATATGCATCCTATATAAACAATGCCACATCAGTTAGAGGTTTAGTCCTCTTGACTCTACACTAGTCTGTCGATAATAACTCATCAACGTAAATCTGATTCGACTGATTTAACATTCCACCTAAAGAGGATGCAATTGCCTAAATATTTCACGTTTGATATTTTTTCCTAATTCAATAGCATCACGCCCAACATTAATGATGCGCTTAGGAACACCTCTCGCCAGATTGGGTAACATTCCCCCTTTATCACATTTAACCACTAATTCATATCATGAAAACATACAATAATTTTCTATCATCTTGCATTGTCTTTGGTGACATAAAACCACTGTTGTAAAAATCACGCTTGGCGGACTCTTATTGAGTATGAATAATGCTAATCAGGTCAAATTGTGAAAATTTTAAAATCGGCCAAAAAATAAAATCAAAATCAAAATCTGTCAATAAATAAGTGTCTAAATAGTTAAACTTTGGTAAAAACAGTCCTAGGAGGTCAAAAAGTTTGTAATTTTTAAAATAAATAGAATATATATAGACTCTATATTGACAATTAAATTGTTTTCCTTCTATCCTATATATATATATATATATATATATATATATATATATATATATATATATATATATATATATATATATATATATATATATATATATATATATATATATATATATATATATATATATATATATATATATATATATATATATATATAAAATAAATATACTGCTGTTATGTATATAAGCTTGCGTATTAAACCCTCAATACAACATTGGTTTATATGTATATCGATTATTTCCTTATTCCCGTATTCTTTATTTATTGAATTTTTGTTCGACTCAACAATTTCTTAATCCCCGATCGTGTTTTCTGTCTTCAATGATTATTTCTTCTTCCTTCAGACATGTAGGAAGTCGTATCAGGACTAAAGAATAATTGAAGGAGAAAGACATGATCGGGATTAAATAATTGTTGAATCGAACATAAAATCAAGAAAGAAAGAATACAAGAATAAGAAAATAAGCCATATACATGTAATACGACGTCTTATCGAAGGTTTAATACGCAAGCTTATATACATAACAACAGTATATTCATTTTTCCCATATATATATATATATATATATATATATATATATATATATATATATATATATATATATATATATATATATATATATATATATATATATATATATATATATATATATATATATATATATATATATATATATATATATCTGTGTGTGTGTGTGTGTGACACCTGCGATTTTTTATTTGGTCCCCTTTTTAAACATTAACTCATGTAATAAAAATCCGGGTAATCACAAACTGAATATCAACACAACCATAACAGTGAACAGAGATTTACACATAATATAATGGTTGAATACAAATACATTCAATTAGGGGTGAGCTTGGTCCTGGAACCGACCCGACCGAGATCGAACCCGAGCCGGACCGAGACCAAGCTTAAGGGAAATCTGGAACCAAGAGCTTGTTTTTGGGTCCGGTTTTGGTGTTGGTACCGGGTTTCGTCTTGGTACCAGGTTTGGTCTTTGGACCGAGAGAACCAAGAGGACCAAGTAATTAATTTTGGTTCCGGGTTTGGTCTTGAGACCGAGAGAACCGAGGGTGACCAACCTTAATTATTTTATTTTGCTTAAATAAGACGTTTGTTATCTTTTTACATAAATTGACAACTTTATATGTAACATAAATGAGCCGTTTTTTAATAACATTTTTAAATAAATAAGATGTTTGTTTATAAGATTTTGAATGAATTGTAACTACAAGCAAACATAAACAAACCAATAATATTAAAAACATTTAAGTGTTCAACAAAATTTAACAAAACCAAACATAAATTTTTTAGTTCACCATCAAAATCATCAAATATCAAATTCTCCTACTCATCTATTATCTCTAAACGAGTCTTCCTTTTGCCTTGTCTTCTATTTCGTATTGCGTCTTCAATTGCTAGTAAAAACGAGAGTATAAGACAACTTATAGTTAGTATGTAGCAATATGTCAATTAAAAGAATTTACAAAACAAAAAATGTTACCTTTGGCAACCTCATCATCATTTAAAAGTTGATCAATATTGTCAACTATTGGCTAGCGTGATTTCCTCACCCAATCTTGGGTGCAAACCAAAGCTTCTACGATAGGTGTCGCCAAGTTAGTTCGGTACGGGTCTAAAATTCGTCCACTGGTACTAAAAGCGGACTTCGATGCCACCGTAAAAATAAATCATCGAGTTGTTTTGTCGAGAATTTTTTTTGTGAATCATGTTATTTTTGCATCATCTATTGATTCATTTTGTTGGTTTTGTCGAAAAAACATGTAAACAAAAAATTTATTACCTTCATACCAAAAAATTTTCTTCTTACCGGATCCCAATTATATATATATATATATATATATATATATATATATATATATATATATATATATATATATATATATATATATATATATATATATATATATATATATATATATATATATATATATATATATATATATATATATATAGACAAAAGTTCAACAAGGGACTAAAATAAATCATGGTACCAAGGGACTAATCTAATCCACACGATTATACACTTTATGGTGGACGTGCATCTACCGGATTATAAAAAAACCCACTTCGTTTTTTTCCTTTTTTTTAATTTTTAGGGCTTATTTTTTATCGAAAAAAAAATCTGAATATATAGAAATTTATAACTTTTTATCCTCTACAAATAGAGATCCATGTTGATGTACAAAAATTGATTTTTTTTTTCGAAATTTCCGCTAGTTGAGATTCACATGTGAATCCGAACTGTTATTCTGTTCACTGTTGATATTCACAATGACATATGATATTGTCATGTAATCTGAATAAATTTTTATGTAAATAAAATGGAATTAACTTTATAAATCATAGTATATTCATTATAAATGATTAAAATATTGAATTGTTAAAACTTTTCTAACTAAATTAATCATATTCATTTTTCGGAGTATATTTAAAATACCATATGATATTGATATGTGAATTTGAATAAATTGTTGTGTGAATGTAAATAATTTATATTGTAAATCAGAGTAAAATCATTATAAATGGTTAAAATGTTGAAGTAGTAAAAAACTTCTAAGTAAATTCTCAATATTATATGATTTTGATATGTGAATATGAATAAGTTTTCGTGTAAATATGAGTAAATCCACTTGTGAATAAAGTATATATATATATATATATATATATATATATATATATATATATATATATATATATATATATATATATATATATATATATATATATATATATATATAATATTGAAGTAGTAAAAGTTTTAAAAATAAAATAATTACTCATATTCAAAATGACATATAATATTGTCATGTGAATATGAATTGTTTTTTGTGTGAATATGAATGGAATTACCTTATGAATCATAATAAATTCATTATAAATTATTAAAATGTTGAAGTGTTAAAAATTTTCTAAGTAAATTAATCAAATTCATATTTCAGAGTACATTAAAAATACCATATGATATTCATATATGAATCTGAATAAATTTTTGTGTGAATGTAAGTAATTCAATTGTGAATCAGAGTAAATTCATTATAAATGGTTAAAATGTTGAAGTAGTAAAAAACTTTAAAGTAAATTCTCAATACTATATGATATTGATATGTGAATATGAGTAAATTTTCATGTAAATGTGAGTAAATCCACTTGTGAATCAAGTAAATTACTTATAAATTGTTATATTATTAAAGTAGTAAAAGTTTTAAACGTAAAATAATTACTCATATTCAAATTTTTACAGTCCAGATTCACATTATGAATCCAGACGAGCTGTACTTATGAAAAAAATTTTATTTTTTATATATCAATATGGATGTCTATTTGTAGAGGACAAAAAATTATGAATTTTGGTATATTCGATTTTTATTTTTAAAAAAGAATATTGTCAAAAAATTAAAAAAACTAAAAAAATGAAGTGGGTCTTTTGTTATAATCCTCTACATGTGCGTCGATGTAAAAAATTTACAACCTAATTTTTAGTCGTTGATGATTTTGATTCCGACGATCAAGATTAGTCCCTTGGTACTATGGATAATTTTAGTCCATTGTTGAAACCAACCCTATATATATATATATATATATATATATATATATATATATATATATATATATATATATATATATATATATATATATATATATAACCAAAATTAATTACTTGGTCCTCTTGGTTCTCTCGGTCCAAAGACCAAACCCAGTATCAAGACTAAACCCGGTACCAACACCAAAACCGGACCCAAAAACAAACTCTTGGTCCCACTCGGGTAATACCCAACCAAACCCATGCAAAACCGACCCCGACCCCAAGACCAAGTACACATTTTTGGTCGGTCCTCGGTTCCAGATTTCCCTTAAGCTTGGTCTCGGTCCGGCTCGGGTTCGGTCTCGGTCGAGTCGGTTCCAGGACCAAGCTCACCCCTACTACAAAGTGGGCTTTTAAAATTCCATGGTTACTTGCTCCTAAAACCCGAAAACCGACCAACCCGACTGGACCAAACCCGAGTGGACCGAACCCGACATAAGCAAAATTCAGGTACCAAGAACCGACTGTGACATGTACTCGGTTCCTATTTTCGGTTCAGTTCCCTCGGTTCTCGGGCTTGGGCTCGGTTCCGAAGACTAAATGCTCACCCCTACATTCAATTCCATAATTACATCATTTTACTTCATCTTCTTTAATCCTTGTATACCTGGAATACATATCATAAAATACACATACGTAAGACTATAAAGTCTTGTGAGTTACATGAATTTAGATTTGTATTATATTTATACAAATGCTAATTTGAATATTGTTTACTTGTGAAACTTCATTAATATATTCACCTTTACATATTCTCAATTTCTTCCTCCTTTACTCTCCGCTTTGTGGAATATAACTCCACAACATTACTTTTACTAATAATCTATTTTACTTAAAACATACATATTATACATCATACTCTAGTTGTCACAAAACTCATACATTATTAACTTCTTACCTACTGGTTGAATACACAACCATTACCACATATGCTACACAAACATTCCCTACCTATTGAGTCTTTATAACGACCCTTTAATTACTAACGCTCATACCTTCCACACACACACACACACACACACACACACACACACACATATATATATATATATATATATATATATATATATATATATATATATATATATATATATATATATATATATATATATATATATATATATATGCCGATAAATCATACATTATCTATTAAGTCATATAGATGACTTCTTCAAACATGCATATATCTTTAATATATATGCATATATTTAGTATCAATATATTTATCCTTTTAAGGATTCTTATGTCATTATGTATACCCCCACACTCACAACACAACTCATATAACTGAATATCATCACATATATATAATAAACTTAAACCAGTTCTGAATCATAATTTCTTTCTATTCATGTTTATTTACAAGCAACTTTGTATTCTTTTCTATGACACCCCATTTCTACTGTTTTCAAATACTGTATAAATATAGAAATACAAAAATACGGTTTATCAAAAACCGATCATTTACATGTTTCAAAATAGTGGGTGTTACAAATCCATACCAAAACTAACCATAGTAAGCAAGAAATGATTAAACCTTTAGTCCAAGATAGGAGCTAACTCGGGCTCCACTCCAGCTTTACTCCAACCAATTATACTTCTGAATTTTAACCTGGAATACATGGCATAACAAATAATACGTAAGACAAAAATTGTCTCGTGAGTTACATGAGTTTTAGACTCAAACCTTTAACTTCTTTTATAAAACTTATAACATAACACATCTTTCAAACCTTTACAATAATATCATACCATAACTCATTACTTTTCAAAATCATTCTATATCATGTTTTGTAAAAATATCTTCCTTCAAAACTTTATAATAGCAACATACTATAATTCTTTACTTCTCAAAATCATTTTATGACATACTTTACAAAAATAACATCTTTCTTACTTTCTTTGACTGGTTTTATAAGCTTGCTGGATTTTTATACTTAGGGCTTTAATCACTATAAGTGATACCCCAAGTCTCTATGGCTAGAAAGAACGGATCAATCCTCACCATAGAAGTGCTGAGGCGATCTACTTCGCGATGGGGCTTGTCCCCAGTAGACCCCTTACCTAACCCGGGAAGGTTGGAACATAGTTCCCTTACTAACGCTGCTTGCTACAATTACCAGTCATACAAAACATTTTCTGCTTGCTTGAACATTACATACATACATATAACTTATGGCTAAGCGCCAAACTTCATTACATTCTGTCTTTATGGCTAGTTGCCAAATTTATAACTTTCCAAACATATTGTGGCTATATGCCCTTTCATACTTGAAAACATATAAAGTTTGTAACCAAAACATACTTCTTAAATATTTTATGGCTATATGCCTATCCATACTTTCAAACATGTATAACTTGTATTAAACATGTACTTTCACATATTTGGTTCATAGACCAAAACTTATTTTCACATAATTGACTCATAAGCCAATATATACTTTCACTTAATTTGACTTATAGTTCAAAACATAGCTTCAATTATAGCATTATACTTTCACAAATAAGTTAGAAATAAAACTCTTGCATATAATTTCACATATAAGATTTTATAAGAAATCTTGAAAATACTTACTTGCCATGTACCCCAGAATGGGTAAAAATACTGCATGTACTCACCTTATAACTCTTGATAGGTCGTTTAGACGTTCCTCGGTTCTTTACCCTTTCAGTGTCCAATTACTTGACTTGTACCTATATATAATATATTATACATTATTTACATTCTAATTGACTCTATAACATGTTAGAGTCCTTATTATACCATTGGTGGCCAAAACAAGTGTATTACTCTTGAATGACCAACTTTAGTTAACTCGTATATTATACGTATTTTACTACAGTACCCCCTGTTAGTTCTATATGCCCAAGGATGATCATAAAATGATATTACTAATAATATATGATCCTATAGGGTCACACCAACAACAAGTTTGACACCAATTGATCATTTAGAACGTTAAATTTGATTTAACATCAAATGATACTAAACTTGCAATTTAATCTTGTAGGTTATTATTATTTGAGATAAATAATAATAACTACAAAATTAAAGGTTGATTAGTAATTCATATGTGATGAATTAATTAAGTGTAACAATTAAATTGTTTAAATTGTTAAACGATTTAATTGATTTATAAATAAGCCTTTTATTTAATTTAATTGGTAAATTAAATAATATATATATATTGTTATATATATATAAATATATATATGTATATATATAATTATACAATTAAGATTGTATATTTAGATGGTTTATTTATATATAAGATTATGGGTTAAATGTTATCCCATTTAAGAAATAAGAAGATGTATTATTTATAAGCTTATAATTATATAAGTTTTATAAATAATAAAACCTACTAGCACTACATTTGATCATCCATAATTTAAGCCATGATGGGAGACATAAAAGCATGCATTGAGTTGTTAAACTAGTGGAAGATGCTAGCTTTTGAATATTGAAATCACATGGGTCTTTCCTTTCCAACTAGTGGCATTTGCTTTCTCTTTTTGGTGGGTGATATAGTGCACGACTTTGAGTGGGTTTGAACATCATTTTTCTTGCCTAAAATCAGCCAAAATAACTCTTCTTAAGTGCCTAAGAAAATTGGTTTTTGGTTTCATAAGAAAAGGAGTTATAACTTGCAAGTTGTGGAACTAGCATTCAAGGGTGTTCAAGCTTGTGGTGGATCAACTATAGAGGGATTCTAATTTGATTCCTAGCTATCAAAATCATCCAAACCAAACCCAAGAACAAAGGTTATTATCTTGAACTTAAACTATGTTTGTTCTTCAACTTATCTCTACATGCATGTAGCATGATCCTCTTGAAAATGGAATTTGTGTTCATGATTTTATGCTTCCGTTGCAAACTCTTGTTTTTGAAACTATTACATGAACCTTAATTTCCAACAATTGGTATCAGAGCCATGGCTATATTGCATGTTTAGATAATAAGTTTATTTGGATAAACTTGGTTTTTGGAAGCCATGAATGTTCATCTTCTTGAATGAAAGTTTCATGCATGGCTTCTTTGGCAACATGCAAGTATATTATCTATGATTTTATGTAACCAACTATATCTTATGTATGCATGCTTTTGGTTACATAAATTGTTGCCTTAGAAAAACAAATTGTTGGTTTTCTTATGATTTTATGTGATAAAATGGTGCATAAACAAGCCAAGGACCATATGATGCATGTTTTGTGTTTGTATTCGATATGGTTGTAATCTATTCATTTATTCAAATGGTTTGTAATAATAATTAGTTATTTCCTTCTTAATATTCATTTTGTAAATATTAGAATAGTTGTATTTTATTTATTTCACAAAATGTAACAAGAGAAGGAAGTAAAAGACCAAGAGAAGATTGCACCCAACAGCAGCACTTTCTGAAGAGCTGCTGTCCAGATTTCAAAATTGTTTTGGAAGTGTTTTATAAATTCATATCTTGGTCATTTGGTGATATACTTGTTGGCAACTTTAATATCTAGTATATACATTAAGTTTCAACAAGTATTAGCATCAATATAGCCAAGAATGAATTGAAAAATGCAACAAAAACAACAAAAATTCCTTCCTGCTGCCCCTGATTTCGAAAATTTTGAGGGCTCCATAGAAAAATCACATGTCACTCAATGGTGTCAAGAAATGGTGGTTCAAGTATCATTTGGTGATATAAGAAGCTTGGCAAAATTGTAGCCAAATCGGAGATCATTTGGTTGAGTTTTTGTCACCTTTTTGTCCCTAGGTTTGGACTTGATATTTCATGTGTGGCTCACATGAAATATCAAACTAGTTGGCTTGTGTTTATGCACCCATGCATGCTTGTGATGTTTGAATGTTTTATTATGTTATGTTGTGGATGAAAATAAGATTTTGCATGCTAGACAACCTAGATAATTAAACATAATCATCAAGGAGTTTGTATTTTCAAAAGTTGACAATTAAAACATAAGATGTGAAAAATGGGTTTTATTAAAATGGGTTTTGTTTAAAACCTATTAAGTCAAGTTTTGAAAATGATTGAAACAAGAAATAAAATGGAGATTTTATAAACTCTTACAAACTCCAACCCTAAGTAATAATGGTAATTATTTAGGATAATAAATTGGTTCTAATATATATGTGATCAAACTCAAACTTAATATAGGATATTAATTGTTATCTTGACCACAAACAAAGAATCAATAAAATAGAGATTTTATGATTAAGGAACCAATTAACTAAATAAGATTTAATGGTACCATGTTTATTGGATGCATGCAATCTACATGATACCATATGTTTTTCAAAAATTAGAATTGTAAAACATTCAAATCCCTTATGAAATACGAATCTATGCCGTCCTTCTTAAAGACACTCATGTATCACTTGTATTTCCTTGTGGGATAAAGGATACCTAACCACTTGGAGTCTTCTTGTGATACAAGAAGTAGTGTTGCAATATTGATGGGATAAAGGACACCTAACCATCAATAGTTGACAAAACTACACGTCCGTTTGAGTAGGATGATTCGTTTGGAAATCTCTTGTGATAAAGGTCACCTAAGCATTAGAAATCCAAGGCATAGATGGGATCAAACATGCCAAACTTATAAATGTTATAATGGGATCCCATAACTCTAGAAATTATATTTGGATATAATTGGTAAACCGTTACCTACCTTGTTGATTCGAATAGGCGGGATAAAGGATACCTAACCACTTATTCGTGATGCAACTTGGATTCTAGACCTTAATTAATTAAAGTTTATGAAACAAGAAAGGATATTAATTATTAAGGACTTAATATCATAATTTACTAAATAGAACCTTGTTAAAATTTTGTAGATGGCACCAAACAACACACATTCGGCTCCTAACAAAACCTCACTACGGTCTCTCCTTGAAGGAGAAAAACTTAACCATACCAACTTCTTGGATTGGCACCGTAGTGTGAGAATTGTTCTCAAACAAGAAAAGAAAGAATATGTTCTCAATGAACCACTTCCAGAAGAGCCCCCTGCCATTCCTAAGCCCGCACACGATGCATGGCTTAAAAAGATGGATGATTCCATCGATGCATCATGCCTCATGTTGGCAACCATGATTCCTGACCTTCAGAAGGATTTGGAGAATCATTCAGCCTATGACATGATTCATCAACTAAAGGAAATGTTCCAACAACTTGCAAGAACGGAAAGGTTTGAAACTGTTCGGGCTTTCCATGCTTGCAAGATGGAGGATGGGCAGTCGGCAAGCTCTTATGTGCTCAAAATGAAGAGTCACATTGATCATTTGGCACGTCTTGGAGTTGTGATGCCCGAAGAGCTAGCAACGGATATGATCCTTAACTCCTTGACAAAGTCCTTTGATCCTTTTGTCATGAATTTTAACATGAATGGTTTCAACAAGACTATCCCGGAATTACATGGGATGCTAATTACCGCGGAAAAGAATCTGCCTAAGAAAACCACTCAAGTTCTCATGATCAAGGAAGGTGGCACAAAGAGAACTAGACCAGAACACCCCACCAACTCCAAGGGCAAGGGAAAAGCAAAAGCTTTCAAAGGAAAGGGCAAGAAAGTTGTCCAATCATCCCGTCCGCCCAAGAAGAAGGCAAAAGTTGCCAAAGAAGACGCGTGCTTCGAATGTGGCAAGGTTGGGCATTGGAAGAGAAATTGCCCTACCTATCTTGCGGAGTTGAAGAAGAAAAATGCCGGTGAAGGCACTTCAGGTATCTATGTTTTAGACCTAGAACTTTATAATTTATCTCCTAACACATGGGTATTTGATACTGGTTGTGGAACTCACATATGTAATATGTTGCAGGGGTTCAAAAGGAGTAGGCAACTGAAGGCAAATGAGGTAGTACTTCGGGTTGGAAACAATGCAAGGGTTGCGGTGGATTCAATTGGAAGTTTTAATTTATTACTACCTAATGGCTTGTGTGTGACATTGTTGAATGTTTATTATGTTCCTAGCTTGACTAGGAATATTATTTCGGTTGCTAAATTAAGACAATGTGGATTTGATCTTTCCTTTAATAATGATGATATTTGTGTTTACAAAAATAATGTATTCTATTTTGAGGCTAGGCCTTTAAATGGAATTTATGAAGTAAACCTTGATGAAAAGACTAACAATGGCTCTTTATACCACACTTTCACCAAGAAACCCAAATTTGATTTGAGTCAAACCTATCTATGGCATTGTCGCCTTGGGCATATAAACAAGAATCGCATATCCCAACTTCAAAAGAGTGGACTTTTGAAGGAAAATGAGAATGACTCATTTGATATATGTGAATCTTGTTTACATGGCAAGATGACTAAAGCTCCTTTCTCCGGAACCAATGAGAGAGCAAAGGACTTGTTAGGAATCATACATACGGATGTATGTGGTCCTTTCAAACCAATGACTAGATATGGTGAAAGATATTTCATCACCTTCACTGACGACTTTAGTCGTTTTGGATATGTTTATTTGATTAAACATAAACATGAGGCGTTTGAAATGTTCAAAACGTTTCAAAGTGAAGTGGAAAATCAACTCAACAAAACAATTAAAGTTCTTCGTTCTGATAGAGGAGGCGAGTACTTAAGTACAAACTTTATGGATCATCTTAAGTCTTGTGGAATTGTTTCACAACTTACTCCACCTGGAACACCACAACATAATGGTGTGTCTGAGAGGCGGAACCGAACACTATTGGATATGGTTCGATCCATGATGAGTAGAAGTACTCTACCTTTATCATTTTGGGGTTATGCTTTACAAACAGCTGCTCGTCTCCTAAACATGGCACCTACTAAGAAGGTAGATAAAACGCCTTATGAGATATGGCATGGAAGGGTTCCATCTTTATCCTATCTAAAAGTATGGGGTTGTGAAGCTTATGTTAGACAAGAAGCTTCAAACAAATTAGAACCCCGTTCAACTAAATGTATCTTTGTAGGGTATCCGAAAGATTGTCTTGGATACTATTTCTACAATCCCATCGAGAATAAGATATTTATTTCTCGAAAAGCTGAATTCCTAGAAAACAAGTTTCTGACGGAAGAGGCTAGTGGGAGGTTTGTGGAACTTGAGGAACTTCAGGAACCACAACCTGATACACAAGAAGTTGAATCTAGCATTCAACAAGAAATTGTTGAACCTGAACAAACGGTTGATCAGGAACAACTTGTAACACAAGGTGTTCGCAAATCTGGTAGGGTTCGAATTGAACCAGAAAGGTATGGTTACCTTTTGATGGAAGAGGAATGTTATACGATAGATTCTGATGAACCCGTCAACTATCAGAGTGCAATATCAGATCCTGAATCTGATAAATGGCTTGAGGCCATGAACACTGGGATGCAATCCATGCACGATAATCAAGTTTGGAACTTGGTTAATCTTCCCACCAATTGTAAGACTGTTGGGAACAAATGGGTTTTCAAGAAGAAAATCGACGTGGATGGAAATGTTCACACTTTTAAGGCTAGACTTGTTGCTAAAGGATACTCACAGACTCATGGTATTGACTATGATGAGACCTTTTCTCCAGTGGCAATGATCAAGTCGATTAGGATACTTTTTGCCATAGCCGCATACTATGATTATGAGATATGGCAAATGGATGTCAAGACCGCTTTCCTTAATGGATACTTATTGGAAGATGTCTATATGGAACAACCTGAAGGTTTTGTCGATCCCAAGCATCCAAACAAAGTGTGCAAGCTTAAAAGATCTATCTATGGATTAAAGCAAGCGTCTCGAACATGGAACATCCGTTTTGATGAAAAGATTACGAGTTTTGGATTCATCAAAAATGAGGATGACTCCTGTGTTTACAAGAAAGCTAGTGGGAGCATTGTCATAATCCTAGTATTGTATGTAGATGACATACTTTTATTTGGAAATGACATCCCAACTTTAAAAGGTGTCAAAGCGTTCCTTGAGAGTTGTTTCTCAATGAAGGATCTAGGGGAAGCTGCTTATGTATTAGGCATAAAGATCTATAGAGATAGATCTAAGAGACTTATTGGTCTTAGCCAAAGTGTATATATTGATAAAATCTTGAAAAGGTTCAAGATGCAAGACTCCAAAAGAGGATTCTTGCCAATGCCTCATGGCACCATCCTAAGCAAGTCTCAGTGCCCAAACTCTAGGACTGAACTTGAAAGGATGAAACATGTCCCATATGCTTCGGCAATTGGGTCCATCATGTATGCCATGTTATGCACTAGGCCCGACGTCTCATGTGCCTTAAGTATGACTAGTAGGTATCAACAGAACCCAGGTGAAGCCCACTGGACTGCTGTAAAGAACATTCTTAAGTACTTGAGAAGAACTAAAGATATGTTCTTAGTTTACGGCGGTTTGGAAGAAAGCTTAAAGGTAAAGGGTTACACTGACGCAAGCTTCCAAACAGATAGGGATGATTCGAAATCTCAATCTGGGTATGTCTTTATTTTAAATGGAGGAGCCGTGTCTTGGAAGAGTTCCAAACAAGAAGTGATTGCACAATCCACTACAGAATCAGAATATGTTGCTGCTTCAGAAGCTGCTCAAGAAGCTGTCTGGATGAGAAAGTTCATAGAAGATCTAGGGGTTGTTCCTTCCATTCGGGACCCTATAGAAATCTTCTGTGACAATCTAGGTGCTATAGCTCAAGCAAAGGAACCTAGATTGCATCAAAAAACCAAACACATTCACCGAAGGTATAACTACATTAGACATGAAGTTAAAAATGGTGAAATAAGTATTCACAAGGTTCATACAGATCAAAATTTGGCAGACCCATTCACGAAACCTTTACCCCAAACTAAGCATGAAAGTCATGCTAAGGGTATAGGACTCCGTTTTTCTAATGAATGGATTTGATTTGTGTTTTAATGTTTTATGAATATAAACTTATGTAAACGACAAGAATTATGTAATATTTGTGACGTGATGTTTCATTCATAATTATTGTGTTTTATTAGCATGTTTAATCCTTGAATAATTTAGTTATTCTAAACGTCCATAGTCGATCATAGTTGTGGGAGCAATTATGAAGTAAGACTAATATGAATTGGATTGGTTGACTTTTATGGGTAAAAGTAGCAAAAGGTTGCAACCAAATTCATAGGTACTTGTCAGTGAACAAGTATTGGACTTGACCCGTTTCAAGATCACTCCATGGATCATCATCATAAGTGATTCTTGAATAAAGGTATTATCATTGTATCCTTTGACCTGAGATACATATTTGGGACTCAAGTGTAGAGTGTACTATGCTTTGATATGGTTTACTGTTGTTCTTGAAATACAGACAACCATAAAGGCCATACTCATGCATAGTACTAACTATATGAGGGGCGTATGTAGTTAAGACGGGATTTGTTCCTCTTATGTGTTGAGAGTTAGACATCTAAGGCGCCTGTTTGAAAGTTGAACATAAAATGAGAATGATTAAGATCCATGTCTCATGTTCAACAAGATGTCTGTGACAAAGGGATAATTGATAGATAACCTTATACATCAATTAGAGCCTCGTGTTTTCTGAAGAATTGAATGTTGTTGAATGGCACAAAGTCATGTGTTATTGGGGGCAGTGAAATGTTGCTAGACGTTTTCCACTGTCGATATCATTCTATGATGCAACCTTGTGCAAGTGGGAGATTGTTAGTTCTATATGCCCAAGGATGATCATAAAATGATATTACTAATAATATATGATCCTATAGGGTCACACCAACAACAAGTTTGACACCAATTGATCATTTAGAACGTTAAATTTGATTTAACATCAAATGATACTAAACTTGCAATTTAATCTTGTAGGTTATTATTATTTGAGATAAATAATAATAACTACAAAATTAAAGGTTGATTAGTAATTCATATGTGATGAATTAATTAAGTGTAACAATTAAATTGTTTAAATTGTTAAACGATTTAATTGATTTATAAATAAGCCTTTTATTTAATTTAATTGGTAAATTAAATAATATATATATTGTTATATATATATATAAATATATATATGTATATATATAATTATACAATTAAGATTGTATATTTAGATGGTTTATTTATATATAAGATTATGGGTTAAATGTTATCCCATTTAAGAAATAAGAAGATGTATTACTTATAAGCTTATAATTATATAAGTTTTATAAATAATAAAACCTACTAGCACTACATTTGATCATCCATAATTTAAGCCATGATGGGAGACATAAAAGCATGCATTGAGTTGTTAAAGTAGTGGAAGATGCTAGCTTTTGAATATTGAAATCACATGGGTCTTTCCTTTCCAACTAGTGGCATTTGCTTTCTCTTTTTGGTGGGTGATATAGTGCACGACTTTGAGTGGGTTTGAACATCATTTTTCTTGCCTAAAATCAGCCAAAATAACTCTTCTTAAGTGCCTAAGAAAATTGGTTTTTGGTTTCATAAGAAAAGGAGTTATAACTTGCAAGTTGTGGAACTAGCATTCAAGGGTGTTCAAGCTTGTGGTGGATCAACTATAGAGGGATTCTAATTTGATTCCTAGCTATCAAAATCATCCAAACCAAACCCAAGAACAAAGGTTATTATCTTGAACTTAAACTATGTTTGTTCTTCAACTTATCTCTACATGCATGTAGCATGATCCTCTTGAAAATGGAATTTGTGTTCATGATTTTATGCTTCCGTTGCAAACTCTTGTTTTTGAAACTATTACATGAACCTTAATTTCCAACACCCCCGAGGGGTCATATTTCAGTTCCGACACTTTTCCATGAAGTCTTAGGCCATATTAGACTTGTGTTTCAAATTTGGAGTTCATTGGACAAGTCTAGCTCAAATTCCAAAAATCAAGTTTTGACATAAACTTGAAGTTTAGCCACTGCCGCTACAGTGACTTTTCCGCAAGGTCAGATTACGGATTTGACCATTCCCGATATGTTTTCATACCATTCTAAGGCTATGGTAAAAATTTCAGACCAAACGGACATGCCTAGCTATGGTTTCTGACCTTTATGGTTTTTAACATTTTTGGTCCCTGTCTGGAAGCGCACTGCGCCAGGTGCAGGGCGCACTGCGCCTGGGCGCACCCCGCCTAGGTCCTGGGCGCACTGCGCCTAGCGCCTGGGCAGGCTCCTGATCAGTCGCGATTTGGCACTGTAGCACGCAGTTTTGACATTTTAAGTCCTTAATCCAGTTCTTAATCATATGGGGTTTGTTCCCTGACTAAAACCCTCCATTAATACAAGGTTTTAATCCATTAAAATCAGTTCAATTAATTAAATGCAGGAATTAAAGTTCTTGACCAAAATTGCAAATTCTCAAGAATAGCAATCTACTTCCATGTTCTTGAGTTATGTTCTTAACTAATGACTTATTGGAAGTATTAGCCACTTAAACCACATGATTCATAACTGAAATTTCAGTTTCAATTCAACCCAAGAACCAAATCAACAACACACCCAAAACTTAGGTTAGAACAAGGAAAATCTTACCTTTCAAGGCTTGGAATCACCAATTCCATCCTCAATTCCTTGCTAGATATTCCAGGAATCCTTCTTCTCCCGTGCTCTCTCTCGCTCTCTCTATTTTTCTCTGGATTCTTCCACTGGTTTCTGGACATAGAGAGTAATAACTCTCTCTTATTTTATATTTAAATTTTTATAAATTAATTGCACTTTAGTCCCTTGGTTTCTAGCTTTTCTACAAAAATGGTCCTAAGACCCATAACTTTGCAACCAAGGTTCCATTAACTTCTAGCTTAACATTTTCTTAACATTTTTGGTCATTTTTATGTCAAATGACCATTTTGTCCTTTTTGGTCAAATTTCACTATTCATACGGTAAAACTTCAAATTTCACATAAACTTTTATTTCTTATATTTTTATTTCAAAAATACATATTATCTTACATAATGGTCTTATAATGGGTCAAAAGACCATTTTACCCTTTTATGGTAAAATGACCATATTACCCTTTTTCACCATTTTTCTCGGGTTTTCCTTACGTATTTTTCTCGAATATAAATTCGAGATTTTTGGGTCGTTACATTTTCCCTCCTCGAAATGGAATTAATCCATCCATGAGGGTGTGCTCAGTTTCCTCTCCCTTCATGGAATAGAACATATATATCCATAAGGGCGTGCTAATTTCATCTTCCTTCATGGCATCAAACAAATCCAACCATAAGGGCGTGCTAAAGACAACCACTTTGTGAAGGGAAATAACATCCCAGTAGTGTCATTTGACCCCCCTTCAAACGGGTAAGGTCCTAGTTAATCTCCCTTCAAACGGGTAAGATTCTTATTGATCCCCCTTCTCGCGGGTAAGATCCTGTTTCGGTCTACTCTACTTTTACTTTCTTTTTAGTTATCCATTTCAATTTCCCTTTAACTCATAACAATACAAATAACCCATATAAACTATTCACATAACTGGCTCATACTTTATCAATTTCAAAGATTATACATCATAATTCAATAATTTCTCATACCTCTTGTACCAAGAAGGAATGAACATAATCAGGTCATCTCAATGCCATAATTATAGGACATCTATTCCACAATATTAGATGTACTGTCCTTACTAACTCAATTAAGTCTTGTATAGAGTCTACTCAAACAACTCAGCTATACATTAATATATTTTAAACAACACTACTACTTCATTCCATTATACAATTATTATGAGGAGTTGTGTCCCCCATTACATGATTTCATCATATATTGTTTCATAACGGGGAGTTATGTCCCCAATACCTCTATTTCTACCTATAAATCATTCATACTGTCTTGTAAGGCTATATGCCAATGTATATACTTTACTTCATTACTCATTACTTATGGAGAGTTACGTCCCCATTTAGCTTATTACATATCATATCATTTCTTTACCATATCATATAATATTTATGTCATTAAGATCTTTACTCCGGTGTATTTTAAGGCTATAAGCCAAATACCCTTTCTTATACCCTTACTTATATCTTTCTTATCGTTCATATAACATTCATGGTATGATGTCCTCAATAGAACACCACTTCTTTAATCCTACGTAATACTTATCAACATAACATAAGTACTAACACATGTTCATCTTTTTGTATTGAATACATACATAAATACTTTCATAATACTAACCATGCATCTTGAAATGGGTGAAAATTGCATGTACTCACCTTGGCTAGTTAGAGAAGTCTAACTAGGGTTACTCCATTCCCTTGTCCATTCCATTCCATGTACTTTACTCCTTAATTACCTAAGGAGTTCATTAACATTTTTATTAAAACATGTTACGTCTTAACAACATGTAAAGACCACTTAACCCAAGTCCTACTATACTCATTTTTCATGTTTTCACACTATATTAAACATATACTAAAGTTTAAGGGATCAAACCACTCAAATAGGGTCATAATGGGAGTGAATTGCACAAATTCAGGTCATACATCAGTGTAAGACTACACGGGGTCATGTTGGACTTCCAGACTTGCTGCCTGTTTTCACACGGGGTTGTGTGATGCTACAAACCCTATTTTCAGCTCCAAAATTTTGTTCTTTCTTTGCAACTTTAGTTCATCTATTGGTTCCGTTTGTTTCCAAACTTAACAAAACTTTACCAATAGGTTCTATTAACCTTCTAAAATGTCAAGAACATATTTTTAATCCCATTAAGTATTATTTAGTTCATGACTTAATGGTTAAGAGCACATAATGTCACAAGAGCTTTAAGGAAGCTTATATGCACATCAATTCTAATACAAGAGACCATATCTTTCTAACTTCTATATATACATATATACAATCAAGGAATGATCAATTTAGAGTCTTAAAACTCCAAACATACTCTATTAATCATCAAATCAGGGCTACTTTTACTAATTCATATGGGTTTCATCCATGGAATCATCAATTCCATTCCACCCTTCAAATTCCCATTTCATTATAACTTCTTCTTGATTACTTGGAATCATTAGGAAACCTATTATATGAGTTTCTAACATCCATAAACACCTTTACAACTACTTAATTACATCCAATTATACACTATAATCATAAACCCCTAATTTCTAGGGTTCATAAGAATCAAATCATCAAATCATGATTCCAAACTATCCATATGTTGGATAGTGATCATAAGGTGACTAGAAACATAATCTAACTACTTGGAATCATTGGAATTACTCCTCCTCCATCATATGAAATTCGTTCATGAACCCTAAACGGGTTTTGTAACGCCCCAACTTTTCCAAACCATTTATATTACATAAAAGCATATTTTACAAAATACGGTTCAACAAAAACCATTATACTTGTTTAAATACAACCAGGGGTGTTACAATTACATATCAAACAACCATAAGTTTAAGGGAAATGGATTCAATCAAATACCAATACATGGAAGCTGTATCCAGCTCCACTCCTTTGCACCTTAGGACTTATTTCACAACTCCAAACTATCTTACAACTTTGTACCTGAACCTAGAATACATGGCATAAAAATAAAATACGTAAGACAAATTGTCTCGTGAGTTACATGAGTTTTGGACTCAAACATTTAATCTCATTTAATAAAAAAAACTTTATAAAATAAACATTCGCTGAAATTTTATAGTATTAATATACTATAACTTTTTATCTTTCAAAACCATTTTATATCTTTCAAAACATAGCTTATTTCATACTTTCTTTGACTGGTTTTATAAACTTGCTGGATTTTTATACTTAGGGCTTTAATCACTATGTGTGATACCCCAAGTCTCTACGGCTAGAAAGAACGGATCAATCCTCACCGTAGAAGTGCTGAGGCAGCCTACTTCGCGAAGGGGTATTCCCCAGTAGACTCCTTACCTAACCCGGGTAGGTTGGAACATAGTTCCCTTACTAACGCTTGCTAGCTACAATACCAGTCAAATATAAAAATACTTTCTGGAAACTGAAACAATACTTGTACACAGAATGGCTAAATGCCAAGCTTTTGACTTAAACAAGCTTTTACCATAAACTAGGCTATTGCCAAATTCATACTTTCAAATATAGCAGTTCATTTTCCATATAAGCTAAGAGAATACCATTCTTGCAAATAATTTCACACATAGAAAATGTTATATGAAATCTGAAAAATACTTACTTACTTGCCATGTATCCCAAAATGGGTAAAAATGCTACATGTACTCACCTTATAACTCTTGAAAGGTCGTTTAGACGTCTCTTGGTTCTTTACCCTTTCGATGTCCAACTACTTGACTTGCACCTATATATAATATATGATACATTAATTTACATTCTAATTGACTCTATAACATATTAGAGTCCTTATTATACCATAAATGGTCAAAACAAGTGTATAACTTTTAAATGTCTAACTTTAATTAAATCGTATATTATACGTATTTTACTACAGTACCCTCGGAGGGTCGTATTTCGATTCTGAAAATTTTCTGTGAAGTTTTGGACTATTTTGGACCTATGTTCAAAATTTGGGGTCATTTGAACAAGTATAGGACCAAATCCCAAAAACCAATTTCACTTGGCAGAGACTTGAAGCAAAAACTGCATTTTATGCCTTCTGCGTCGCTTCGCGTCGCGACCTGGAGCTGGGGGTGCTCGCGTCGCGATTTCTGAAGGATAAATGCGGAAACTGCATCGCAGCCTCGCGTCGCGACGGGGTTCTTGGCATTGGTCGCGTCGCGAGGGCTGAAGTAGGTTACCTAATTTGACGATTTTTTTAATCTGCAGATGCACTATTCACCCCATTAAGTTCTTAATACATGACTTAATCGTCTTAGGGTCTCTTCTAGGCCCTAGAAACAACTTCTTCATGCAGTTAAACTACAATTTACCAATTTTATCATCTTTGATTGAAATTGTTCCCGAAAACTCATTTTTTTCCCAAAAACCATTTTAACTAATTTTTGAGAATGGAACTGATTTCTCACTTCATTTATAACATTTATGACTTATTAAACTCATGGAAATCAATTTCAGTTCCAAAAACCCATTTCTAGGGTTCTTGAGCTAAAAACCCATTTCCATGGAATTAGCCACTATTCATAGTCATGAATCCATTCCTTGTGTTGATTTGAACTAGATAAGGTATATAGATTCGTTCATCCATTTCTAGGGTTCCTATCTTTTCTAGGGTTCCTATCTTTTCTTGTAGAGAATCCCAAAAGTTAGACGTGAATCGAGGATCTGTATCTGAAACTATGGACAAAGGTGCTCCATAACATCTGATCACTTCATCCATGTACAACTGAGCTAATTCTCCAAGTGAGGCAGTTTCTTTAATCGCGAGGAATAGGGCACTTTTGGTCAATCTGTCAACAATGACCCATATACTATCGTGTCCCCTTCGTGTTCTCGGCAGCCCCATGACAAAATCCATGGTCACTTCTTCCCATTTTCCTGCTGGTATCTGCAATGACTGCGCATTACCATATGGCACCTGATGTTCTGCTTTTACTTATGCACAAGTCTCACAGTGGGATATGTACTTTGCTATCCTCTTTTTCATTCCTGGCCACCAGTAATGCTGTTTCAAATCTTGATATGTTTTTGTACTTCCAGGATGTATAGAATACTTGGATTGTGAGAATCATCCAAGATTATCTTTCTGGTTGCTCCATATTTAGGAACCCAAATACGTCCCTTAAAAGTGCGCAACCCTTGAGTATTCACTTCAAATACCACTTTTTTCCCAAGCTTTTCTTTCTTTATATTCTCTTCGGTTATAGCACTATCTTGAGCTTCCTTAATCTTTTGAATTAAAGTTGAGACCACTTCAATTCTCATGGACCTCCCTTTAATAACTTTTTCACGAACCTTTCGGCTTAAAGCATCGGCTACTACATTAGCTTTTCCTTCGTGATAAATTATTTCACAGTCATAATCATTCACGAGCTCAATCCACCGTGTCTGTCTTAAATTCAATTCTTTTTGAGTAAAAAGATATTGTAGACTTTTATGATCTGTATATATCTTGCATTTCGTCCCATATAGATAGTGCCTCCAAATCTTCAATGCAAAGACAATTGCAGCCAATTCTAGATCATGAGTAGTATAACGTGTCTCTGCATCTTTTAGTTGTCTAGAAGCATAGGCGATAACTTTGCCCCGTTGCATAAGTACACAACCAAGACCTCTGTTAGATGCATCGCTGTATACTACAAATTCTTCTGTGCCTTCTGGTAAAGATAATACTGGAGCTTCACATAACTTCTTCTTCAGTATCTCGAAGGCTTCTTGCTGTTTTTCTCCCCAGACAAATTTCACCTCTTTCCGAGTTAACTGAGTCAATGGCACTGCTATTTTAGAAAAATCTTGGATAAACCGTCGGTAATAACCGGCTAACCCAAGAAAACTTCTAACTTCTGTAGGTGTCTTCGGTGGCTCCCATTTCATTACCGCTTCTATTTTGATGGATCTACTTTAATACCTTCAGCTGAAACAACATGGCCCAGAAATTGCACTTCCCGCAACCAAAAGTCACACTTTGACAACTTCGCATATAACTGTTCATTCTTCAAAGTACGCAACACTTCACGTAAGTGCACTTCATGCTCCTCTTCACTTTTCGAATAGACCAGAATATCATCGATGAAAACGATAACAAATTTGTCAAGAAAAGGTTTACAGACCCTATTCATAAGGTCCATAAACACAGCTGGGGCATTAGTGAGACCGAATGGCATCACTAAAAATTCATAGTGACCATATCGAGTTCGGAATGCAGTCTTGCATACATCTTCATCCTTCACCCGTACTTGATGATATCCAGAACGAAGATCAATTTTAGAGAAGTAACTAGCTCCCTGCAACTGATCGAATAAGTCATCAATTCGTGGCAAAGGGTATCGATTCTTGATTGTCACCTTATTGAGCTCGCGATAATCTATACACATACGCATAGTACCGTCCTTCTTCTTGACAAACAACACTGGAGCTCCCCAAGGAGAAGAGCTGGGATGAATAAACCCCTTGTCCAGAAGTTCTTGCAACTGAGACATAAGTTCTCTCATCTCTGTAGGAGCAAGACGGTACGGCACACGAGCAATGGGACTTGCTCCAGGAACAAGGTCAATGCGAAACTCGACTTGCCTAATGGGTGGTAAACCAAGTAAGTCATCAGGAAAAACTTCAGGGAATTCATTGACTACTTTTATATCCTCCATCTTCTGCTTCTCTTTCTTCCCATTCATCACATAAGCGATAAACGATTCACACCCTTTATGGATGCATTTACAGGCCTTAATAGCAGTAATGAGACTTTGCATATTCTTCCGACGCTCACCATATATGTAAACTTTGTTACCATCAGACAATTTGATCGATACCATTCGTTTTCCGCAAAGAATTTTAGCATTATGAGTTTCGAGCCAATCCATCCCAATAACAATATCAAATCTTTTAATCCCGATGGGTAGCAAGTTAGCCTTTAAGATTCGCCCATTAATCTCAATCGGACACTTCTCATACACATGACATACCGTAACTAGCTCTCCATTCGCGACTTCTATTACACAAGTATCATCTAACGGTTTCATTGGTATATTCAGACGCTTACGAAATTCATGGGACACAAAAGAGAAATGTGCTCCGGAATCAAAAAGAACATAAGCAGGTTGTGAGTTTACAATGAGTGTACCTGCCACCACATCCTAATCCTCTTTGGCCTCTTCAAGAGTCATCTGAAACGCTCTCCCTTTCGTCTTTGCCGGCTCCGTCTTTTTATTGCTTGCAGTGGAAACTAATGTTTCATTCTTCTTCTTTGGACAATTGGTACTGTAATGACCCTTTTCATGGCAATTGTAACATTCCACTTCGCTAATATCTTTCACATTACAATCCTTGGCTTGGTGACCCGGAAGACCACATTTGTAGCACCCACTAGTGCCCTTTTTACATTCTCCACTATGTCTCTTTCCACACTTCTTACATTCTTTGACTTCACTTTGCTTAGAAAACCCCGATGAAAAACGACTCTTCTTGTTTGCTCCAGAGATTCCTGAAGACTTTCGCTTCTCCGCAAAAACTTGTCTTTCTTTGGCCTTTTTCTCCAACATACTCTCAACTCTAGCCGCAGATTCAATGGCTTCATCAAGAGTAGTGGCTTTGCTAACTTCCAATGAGTAGTCCCCCGACAACCCATTAACATAACGGTTTATTCTTCCAGCGTCAGTTGGTAATGTATCTTCCAAAAACGGCAACATTTCACAAAATTTCTTAGTATACTCGTCAACTGTCTGTTTTTCCTTTGCAAGAGCAAAGAATTCATTGACCAAGTTCTCCCGATGCCTAGCTGAACAGAACTTGCTTTTCAACCGCTGAACAAACTCCTCCCAGGACAACGCATCAACAAACTCACTTCCTTTGGTTCGGCGGAGAGTGTTCCACCAATTAAGAGCTTCCGCCTTTAGCATCTGAGAAGCAAACCCTACCTTCATATCCTATTCGCAACGGCATATGCGAAGAACTTGTTCCATTTCAGTCACCCACCGAATAGTTATTCGCGGGTCCATCTCCCCGTTGAACTCCTTAGGCCGACAGGACATAAAGTCCTTGAAAGTACAAACTCCTTTAGCCTTGAACTGTGGCTGCGATTTGGAAGAAGAGTCTCCCTGAGAAGAATTCTGTGTTGGGTTAGTACCCTCAGGAGCCACACTTTTCTCACTATCTTCATTTTGTGATTTGGATTTTTCGCCTAATCGTTCATCTAGAAGGCGAGTCATTTCGTGTCTAGTTTGTAATTGTGAGTCGTGTAATAACTTCTGAATTGCCTCCAAGGTCAATGGAGGTGGATTAGCCTCACCCCTAGAATTGCCATCATCAACGACTTGGGGCGGTCGGGGAGGCATAGGAGGCCTTGCATTAGGATCTGGGTTTTCCGCATACGATCCTTGACCACTTCTAGTTCGCATTTTGCTATAAAATTTCAAGTACTTTAGTATTTCATAATATATCATAATACCAATTTACTACTTTTTCCACCAGTTTTCCAGTATTCCCTCGCGGCTACACTAGGCTCAATATGTGTCCTGTGATTATGATAATACGGGCCCATATTACCATAATCACCTACACATGTTGTTCCCAATGTTTCCGCTCGGTTCCACTGTTCACTAGTATCAATTAGCTACTTTTAACTCATAAATATACTCATATAATTTCATTAACAAATAATGTCTTAATTCATTAAGACATAACAATTTGTATAACTCACTCTAACTGACTATTTTACTAGTCTAAGCCTAGGAGTGGATTGATCCAATCCTAGTTCGCTTAAACTATGGCTCTGATACCAACTTGTAACGCCCCAACTTTTTCAAACCATTTATATTACATAAAAGCATATTTTACAAAATACGGTTCAACAAAAACCATTGTACTTGTTTAAATACAACCAGGGGTGTTACAATTACATATCAAACAACCATAAGTTTAAGGGAAATGGATTCAATCAAATACCAATACATGGAAGCTGTATCCAGCTCCACTCCTTTGCACCTTAGGACTTATTTCGCAACTCCAAACTATCTTACAACTTTGTACCTGAACCTGGAATACATGGCATAAAAATAAAATACGTAAGACAAATTGTCTCGTGAGTTACATGAGTTTTGGACTCAAACATTTAATCTCATTTAATAAAAAAAACTTTATAAAATAAACATTCGCTGAAATTTTATAGTATTAATATACTATAACTTTTTATCTTTCAAAACCATTTTATATATTTCAAAACATAGCTTATTTCATACACTCTTTGACTGGTTTTATAAACTTGCTGGATTTTTATACTTAGGGCTTTAATCACTATGTGTGATACCCCAAGTCTCTACGGCTAGAAAGAACGGATCAATCCTCACCGTAGAAGTGCTGAGGCAGCCTACTTCGCGAAGGGGTATTCCCCAGTAGACTCCTTACCTAACCCGGGTAGGTTGGAACATAGTTCCCTTACTAACGCTTGCTAGCTACAATACCAGTCAAATATAAAAATACTTTCTGGAAACTGAAACAATACTTGTGCACAGAATGGCTAAATTCCAAGCTTTTGACTTAAACAAGCTTTTACCATAAACTAGGCTATTGCCAAATTCATACTTTCAAATATAGCAGTTCATTTTCCATATAAGCTAAGAGAATACCATTCTTGCAAATAATTTCACACATAGAAAATGTTATATGAAATCTGAAAAATACTTACTTACTTGCCATGTATCCCAAAATGGGTAAAAATGCTACATGTACTCACCTTATAACTCTTGAAAGGTCGTTTAGACGTCTCTTGGTTCTTTACCCTTTCGATGTCCAACTACTTGACTTGCACCTATATATAATATATGATACATTAATTTACATTCTAATTGAATCTATAACATATTAGAGTCCTTATTATACCATAAATGGTCAAAACAAGTGTATAACTTTTAAATGTCTAACTTTAATTAAATCATATATTATACGTATTTTACTACAGTACCCTCGGAGGGTCGTATTTCGATTCTGAAAATTTTCTGTGAAGTTTTGGACTATTTTGGACCTATGTTCAAAATTTGGGGTCATTTGAACAAGTATAGGATCAAATCCCAAAAACCAATTTCACTTGGCAGAGACTTGAAGCAAAAACTGCATTTTATGCCTTCTGCGTTGCTTCGCGTCGCGACCTGGAGCTGGGGGTGCTCGCATCGCGATTTCTGAAGGATAAATGCGGAAACTGCATCGCAGCCTCGCGTCGCGACGGGGTTCTTGGCATTGGTCGCGTCGCGAGGGCTGAAGTAGGTTACCTAATTTGACGATTTTTTTAATCTGCAGATGCACTATTCACCCCATTAAGTTCTTAATACATGACTTAATCGTCTTAGGGTCTCTTCTAGGCCCTAGAAACAACTTCTTCATGCAGTTAAACTACAATTTACCAATTTTATCATCTTTGATTGAAATTGTTCCCGAAAACTCATTTTTTTCCCAAAAACCATTTTAACTAATTTTTGAGAATGGAACTGATTTCTCACTTCATTTATAACATTTATGACTTATTAAACTCATGGAAATCAATTTCAGTTCCAAAAACCCATTTCTAGGGTTCTTGAGCTAAAAACCCATTTCCATGGAATTAGCCACTATTCATAGTCATGAATCCATTCCTTGTGTTGATTTGAACTAGATAAGGTATATAGATTCGTTAACTTAACCTCATCCTCAAAATTAGAAGTTGGATTTGCAGATTATCCAACCCCTTTGAAGAACTAAGCTAGGGTTTTTGATTACTTACCTTGAAAGCTTGGAATCACCAATTCCAAGTTGTTGATTCTTCAAACCTTGCTCTCCAAACTCGTGAACCTTCAAGTCCCGTAGCTCCAGAATTCTCCAGAGATATCTTCTGATTTTATGTTGATTAATGAGATATTTTTCTCATTTTATATTTTCATATTTACAATTTTGGTCCCTCTAGTTCACTTCCTTGAACTTTGGCCACCAAAATCAATTATCTTTTCATAGAATTTAATTTCTCACATTTTTAGTCCTAAACTATAAATAAATTTTTTTATAATAATTTCTGCATTTGGTCAAATGACCAATTTACCCTTTTTATGATAAATGACTAAATTACCCTTACAACCATAATTTCTCATAAAATTTACATATAAAACTTTAAATTACACACACCTTATTTTACATATTTATTATAAATTTTTGGTCGTTTCAAGTTTTCTAACTAGAAATAATGAAATCACACCTTATATGAAGTAAGAATTCAAGGAATTCGATCATCTAACGTTGCTAGCACTCAATCCTTCATGAATTCCTCAAGAACCCCCATCTCCTTCTCCTTTTTCTCTGAATTTTACGTGAGTTATGGATGAAAGTGGATAAATCACCTTTGTATACCTCACATCTTTCATGAAATGACCATTTGGTCCCTCAACTTTCCTACTTTTCACTTTAGGCACAAAACTCTCTTTATTTCTTGGAACTTTTAAGTTTTAGAGTTTTTTTCTCACTTCTAAATTTATTTTACACATTAAAAACATTCTAACACATAAAAATCTCATCATGAGGTTAGATATTTCAAAATGACGAAAATGTCCTTTTTGGTCATTTTACACTTTTCACTCACTTTTATCTTTTCATTCTTAATACTTCATACTTATAACTATAATATAATTCATATATTTCGTTCTCAATGAAAATATTATTCCTTTCATTTTGTATTAGTAATTGGAAATTACCAAAATACCCTTTTGCTCCAAATATGAATAATTACTTATTAATTATTCCTTGACTTCTTACTTTCTATCTGGACATATTTTTGGGTCCTTACAATATATATATATATATATATATATATATATATATATATATATATATATATATATATATATATATATATATATATATATATATATATATATATAACTTATGTGTATCTGAATTTTAATGTTAATCATTGTTATATAAAATAGTTAAACTTTAATGGATATAACACTAGGTTATGACTTTTAATGGTTATTTACTTATTTTGTTAGGATATTGATAATATTTATCTCTTTAAGATTTTGTTTTTTATAGTTTAGGGTTCCCGATTTATACCCGCCCAAAACGATTAATCGGTTGACCCTAGTCAACCGCCTAACAATTTTTACAACCTGTGTATAACACTGTTAACATCAACAATCAATAATTAATAGCCTAACAATGAATATTAGTGCCTAGTTCGTGATAACTTACTCCTAAGTAATAAGTGCATCTTCAACATCTCAAGGTAGTCAGGTAGCCTCTAACCCAAACTTGTTTCTTGAAGTATTCTTTATATCCACTTGCTCTCATATATACACAACACTAAATTTATAGTGTAATATTACAAATGCCAAGTACTGTGACATAATAATAAATAAGTATGGTAAAAATAAACAGGTCAACCAACACCTAATAAAAATAAGCAACCGATCAATGCTACTGACAACGCCTAGTAATATCAAGTAATTTAGTCGTTGTTGAGCCCTATTCTTAGTGAAATTATATCATATATGATGTGATATTCTCACTTTTTGTTTCAGTGCTTGTTTGGAAAGAAATGATGTAAACAGGGGCTAAAAACGTACAAAATGAAAGAAGTTTGAAGATAAAGACAAAACAGTCGAATTCACACGCGCGCCGGGGAATTTACAAAGGCGCGACGCGGTGACTCAGCAATGAGGCGGTGGAGAAGATTTAAATGCCGAGAAAACGGGGATAAACCAACATGCGCGCCGCGGATTTCACTTGTGCGCGGCGCGGCCTTTTAATTTTCTCAACTATAAATAGAGGGTTTTAGGTCGAAAAATGCAGCAAAAACCTGGCATAGGAACGACTCCCAAGGCTTCTTTGACTCCGAGTTTCAGTTTTCAGCAACCATATTTGGTATTTTATGTTCTTTCTTTTATTTAGTTTAGTAATTTCGGTAGATCTGGCTAGTGTCTTTGGGTGTGACAACCATTGGCATTAGTTCTTAGTTTTTGAATTTTATGTTTACTGTTTTGGAACATTGGATCTGAGTTTTTAATAGTTAATCATTGGGTTAGTGTTAATTGCTCTCTTTTCGGTATTTTATGCTTTTGAATGGATTTTGGATGTTTTGATTGTGTTGGATGTTTGGATTTGATCTTTGTTACTTCTGATTTTGAAATACATTTCTGATTTCAGTAAGTACTTAGGTTAGTTTTGGTTTTAGTTTAGTTGATGCTTGAATTGGTTCATCAGTAAGTACTACAGTTGGTAATATGTTGCCTACCTTGACCACGTAACTCCTGTGGATCGACCCTGACTACCACTGTACTAAGTGAGAGTTAGATATTTTACTATTTTTGACCGCATGACGACCGCTGCGATGTCAGCTACTAATGCATTCCCTAGTAATCATCACTTAATTATCGATGATTAAAATCTAGGTATGCCTACTTAACCTAGTTGATTTAAACTCATGTTTTGATACCAACTCCGACACACCTTATTATGCACAATTTGCAAACAACAATATACTCATGAAACGAGTTAAAATTAAATAAAAATAATGCAAAAAAATCCAATTAATTAAATACTTTTAGAAACTGTATAAATTTTTTTTATCAATAATGCATGTACAATCATACAGTGACCAATGAGTAAAGTATTGTATACCTAATATCAAGGACCAATAGTAAAAATGCAAACAAATCCCAAATGTATCTCTCTTTGAAAAGTGTCTCTATAGCAAGAAATATATTTCTTGTCTGTGACACCCCTCGCTAAGAGTATTTTTGTAAACACAACATTTGTAACTCATAATAATTTCACCAAATTCAAATATCATCACTTCCAGAAGTTTTAGGTCTCAAACATCATTCTCAAAAAATTATTAGTTAATAATAGTGAGGAAGTATCACATTTGGGTAACAAAACATAAGTTTAAGTACCATACAACCCACGACCTTCTCGAAATCATCGCTCAACAAAACTCATATGTATCCTCAACCTAAGTACATATCAAAATAAGTTATTGCGTAGTGAGACACCTCGGGTCAACTCATTTAGAGTAGGTGATGTCAATCACCACACTCGAGTCAACCTCCTAAAAACATCTTAAAACACCAAATCATCCTAAGTATAGTTTAAAGGAATTGTTCCCAAATCAACATGGTCAACATTGTCAACATAAAACAATATTTGCATCAAATATCATTTTATCATAACAAAAAGGGTTAAGTCATATATGTAATTAATGCACATGCAACTAACCCAAATCCCAAGTCTATCTCATCAAGTCCATTCTTACAACGGTGGTTATAAGGAAACATCATACCCTTTCATTGTAGCTAGGCACTTGTAAACCACCACACAAGCATCACACGTGGGGTAGCTAGCCACACACGTGTAAAGTGATGATTATCTAAAAATCTAATCACTATATCTTTCATCTCTAAGTCAATTTCCAGATAGATATCATGATTGACACCCGAAGACTCTCATCCTAAATGCAATGCATATATATTATGCAAAATCGGTTTTAAAGATCATCATTTCACCATAGGTAAAATATCTTTCAAAATAGATTTTCATAGAAGCACAATTATACTTTTAATATGGCACATAGAACATAGAAATGAATGCATGAAAATCTTTTAAAACAAATCACACCATACAAATAGTTTAGGGACATATACTCCGATAGAGTCACATTAATTGTAGTCACAAGCTTCCTACTCCTCCAACGTTTGTACAAAAGTCTACTCTCCAATATAAGAAAAGAAATGAACTATTACTATCAAGTCTCAAGTGTATAATAGGGTCTTAAAGTCTTAAACATTCCTAGGTTATTGGTTTTCCATGATAAGAAGTTAAACACTAAGGATTAAATCCCCAAAGATGCACTACATTTAACAAAACCAACATTGTAGTGGTATATGGGTCATGTGGGTCGCGCATCTCGTAACCAAAAACTCATGCGGGTCGCGTGCAACCTCATAAGGTCTTAGTCAAGAGATTAGAAATGCACGAGTCACACAGAGCAAGTGCAATAGGCTACGTGGACCGCGTTGATTACTGGGCACATTGTCATTAGCTCCAAATAGTTGTCCCAAACTTGTCCACAAGCAATTCCAATCCTTTCCAACTATCCCCAAACTTAGAATAACTGTTTCCAGTGTTTTCCAACAAGAAATATCATCATCTTTTCACAATGTTCATGACTTAATTATTAGTTCTTATTGCTTGAATGTATTATTCATCCAACAAGACACAGATTTAAGCTTCAAACCAAAGTCACTCATTACACCACTAGATCTTATTGCTTCTATTAAGAACTTATTCCAATGTTCATCCATAAGGGAATCATCCCATGACTTCCTTTACCAATTCCCATGAGGCTTCATCTATGGAATCCCCAATTCCATTCCACCATTCAAGTTTCATAAAGTTTTAACTCGCTCTCCAAGGGTTGGAATCATTAGGAAATAATTAGAGTAGGTCCCTTTATCCAAAAAAACATACTAATTAACCAATCCATTACTAGATATTTAATATTTAGGGTTCTTATGGATCAAAGCTTAGAAATGATTCTAAGCTATCCATGAATTTAATAGTGATCATTTGATGGTCAAAACTCATAACTAATAATTTGGGAACATAGAGATTATCTCCCCCAACTTCAATTCTTAGATTTAGTGTAATTCCCAAACCCTAAGGTGGGTTTTTAACAAGAAATAGAGATACTCTTACCTAGAAACTTCAGAAATTCTTAAGCAATTTATGAGAACTTGAAATCTATCGCTGATCTTCACCCAAAATCGGAGAAATGCAAAGGTGATCTCCTTTTCCCACTCGATTCGCTGCGTAGGGCTGAAAATGGGGGTCCTCATCTTTTATGCTCTCAAACTTTCAACAAATGGCATGTAAGCCCCTCTGGTTCACATGTTTTAATTAAAAACACAAAAACCTACTAGATTCTATTAGAAATATTAAGTTATAGAAGTTTGACCCAAAGTAACTTCTTTTACATCAACTAAGTCCTAGTTGATCATTCTGCTTACACAAGTTTCACTAAAATGACACTTTAACCCTAAGGCAAAAATATCACATAAGGACTATAAATAGATTTCCAAAACATATATTTCAAAAAAACTCATAAGTTAAAGTATAATTCCTATGCATTAATAATTTTTACCTAATTATTATTATTATTATTATTATTATTATTATTATTATTATTATTATCATCATCATCATCATCATCATCATCATCACTTACTTATTTATTAATTAATAATTTTTTCAAATTTAGTCCTAAAAATGGAATGTTACACTGTCACCTGAGACACATATTAAAATAATACGATAAGTTGGAGATCTAAGTGAGAAATATAAGGGTTAACTCCATAATATAACCATATATATATCTATATTAAAATAAGTTTCATTTTAGAACCAAGTAATTGCATAACAAATTGAAAGGTTTTCTGCAACTATGAACTAAAAATCCTAAGTTCACATGCAACCTATAAAGATCTAAGTTTTTATTCTAATTAAAAATATAACAATTCCTAGAAGGCCAGAAAAAGATAAACTAAAAGAAAGATCAAGAAAACCAACCTTTAAGCGAATCTTGGAAGCAAAGCAACAGAAGTCTCTTGTCTCAAATGCAGTCACACCCAGTAGGAGCTCTTGGCCGAAATTTCTAGGGAGAGAGAGAGTCAAAAAACGTGGTCTAGGGTTTAGGGAAGCCTCCCTATTTATAGCCTCCATGTGGTGATCAGATAATTGTTATAGATAAACCTTTTTGAATTCGAATTAAGATAAACTATTATTTTAATCATTCAAACCACATTTATATGTAACGTATATATATATATATATATATATATATATATATATATATATATATATATATATATATATATATATATATATATATATATATATATATATATATATATATATATATCGAAAATATATATAATATATATATATTTTCGGCCACCACATGGTCACTCACACTGCCACTTACTCAACTATCGAATAATTACAGTTTTAGTCCCTGTACCTTTAATTAATCAATTTAACTGCCAAATTAATTCCAATTAATTACAAAAAAATTTCTAATTAATTATTATAGTTTCTAATTAATATATTATCACTTAAATATATTAATAAACTATTTATTTAATTTATTAATCACATAATAAATCAACCTTTCTCTCTACCGGACTTTCTGCCAATCCTCCAACTATGAGGGCAACCCAAATGGACAATGCTACTATTAATTAGATAAATACTAATTATTAGTCATGGCTTAGACACCTAATCTAACAGTCTCCCACTTGGTTAAGTCTATGACTAAAATTACAAATTTACCCTCTATTTAATTTAGCAACTGTAGCTTCCTAGAAACCGATACCGAACTCTGACCTAGTCAGTTCTGTCCAAAGATAAGTGATCAGATGATCCTCCGTCCAACAAGATATTTTTCAGACTCAGGACATGGATTAAGATCAATCCTTGTCTGATTCTCTGTTTCCCGATTTCTGATTTGCATATGACTTTAAGACTACCAATTGACCATGTCAATTTAGTCCTAGTTGGCCAACCCTTTAGTCAACTTCAAAATCATCAAGAGGCCTACAGATATCTGTTTTCCCGACAGGGTCAAGGGACGAATAAGTTTTGACTCATATACTTATGTCTTTTACTAGTCAAATCATTCACAACAACACGTTTTATAACATCGTGTTACCGATGCGTTTTCGCATTGTCAATGAACAACCGCTTGGTAAAACATGACTCATATGTCTCTACTTAAAGATCAAAAGATATTATCGTCTCAACATTGCTTATGATGAAATCCATGAAGCAATCTGTTGAGCGTGGGTTTATCCAATACTTAAATCCCTAATTTCTAAATACTCATGAATATTGTAGCAATCTTATTGCTATGTCTAACTCATTAGACAATCTACAAAACTATTCATGACAGTCTTCATTCATACTTACTTCCTAAAAGTATGAGCGACTGTGGATATTCGAATAATAATTAAATTACTCAGGAAGTAAACATGCAAAATTGAAACACAATAATAAACAATCAACAAATGGTAGTATCAAATACTCATCAACAAAACTATATTATTAATTCACCAAAGTTAATTACATTTATATTGCTACAAGTTTCAAATCCTATCTAATTACAAAAACTAATATCATCTGTTAATCCTATGCGCCGTGCATGCTGATAGTGCTTAACCCTACTCAGAGCCTTTGTCAAGGGATCTGCAGGATTATCTTTTGATGATACCCTCTTTACTATGAGGTGACCTTCTTCTACCCTATGTCTTATGTATTGGTACTTTCTGTCGATGTGTCTGGACTTTCCATGATCTCTCGGTTCCTTTGTCAAAGCAACCGCTCCTTCATTATCGCAGAACAGTTCTATGGGCTCCTGAATACTCGGGACTACTCCAAGGTCACCGATGAAGTTCTTCAGCCAAGCCGCTTCCTTTGCCGCTTCACTTGCTGCGATGTACTCTGATTCACACGTTGAATCAGCCACCGTCTCTTGCTTGGAACTTTTCCAAGTCACTGCTCCCCCATTCAACAGGAATACCCAGCCTGACTGAGACCGACCGTTGTCTCTATCTGTCTGAAAGCTGGCATCAGTATACCCGTCAACTCTCAAGGTATCACTGCCACCAAGGACTAAAACAAAGTTCTTCGTCCTGCGCAGATACTTGAGTATGTTTTTGACCGCTGTCTAATGCGCCCTACCAGGGTTCCCCTGGTATCGACTGACCATGCTCAAGGCAAAGGCCACGTCGGGACGAGTACACATCATGGCGTACATGATCGACCCCACAACCGAAGCGTAAGGTACCCGACTCATGTCTGTAATTTCCTCGTCGGTAATTGGACTATGAGTCTTACTCAGCTTAGCATTACTTTGCATTGGTAGCTCTCCCTTCTTGGAATTTTCCATACTAAATCTTTTCAGTACCTTGTCCAAATATGTACTCTGACTAAGTCCAATTAGTCTTTTCTTCCTATCTCTCAATATTCTTATCCCGAGAATATAGGCTGCCTCTCCTAGGTCTTTCATGGTGAAACACTTCCCGAGCCAAGACTTGACATCTTGCAAGGCCGGGACGTCGTTTCCCATGAGCAGTATGTCATCTACATACAACACCAGGAAAGTGACTATACTCCCACTAGCTTTGACATATACACAAGACTCATCCTCGCTCCTAGAGAAACCAAATTCTTTGACTTTCTCATGGAAACAAAGATTCCAGCTACGAGAAGCTTGTTTTAATCCATAGATGGATTTCTCAAGCTTACACACTTTGTCAGGATACTTTGCATCAACAAAACCTTCTGGCTGATTCATGTAGACATCCTCAGTCAACTTCCCATTAAGAAAAGCGGTTTTGATGTCCATCTGCCAAATTTTATAGTCATGAAATGCAGCTATGGCCAGCATAATCCTAATTGACTTTATCTTAGCCACTGGTGAGAAGGTCTCATCATAGTCAATCCTTGGGGTTTGAGTAAAGCCCTTCACAACAAGTCTTGCCTTAAAAGTGTGTACCTTTCCGTCCATGTCGGTCTTCTTCTTGAAGATCCATTTGCACCCGACTGTCTTTCGACCCGGTACATTGTCAACCAAGTTCCAAACTTTATTGTCATACATGGACTTGATCTCGCTGTCCATTGCCTCTTTCACTTGGCAGACTCATGGCCCGCCACCGCTTCCCGGTAGTTAGCAGGTTCATCCAAATTTATCAGTGTCCTATCACTGACAAACGTATCTCCATCCGTAGTTATATGGAATCCATAAAACTCGGGTGGCATGCTAACTCTACTAGAGCGTCTAAGAGGTAAGGATATGTCAGTCGGACCAACATGAACTTCTTCCTCTTGTTGGTTGCTAGTTTCTCCTAAGGTTGCATTGTCGGGTAACTCTTGAATTTCTTCAAGGTCAATGGTACTCCCACTGTCCTCTTTGAATATGAGTTCTCTCTCTCGAAAGAATCCCCGTCTCGCTACAAATACCATGTCCTCGCTTGGTCTGTAGAACAGGTATCCAAAGGACTGTTTGGGATATCCAATGAAAAAACATTTCTCGCTTCTCTCTGCGAGTTTATCGTAAGTCTCTCGTCTAACGAAAGCCTCACAACCCCAGACTTTGATATGTGCTAACGAGGGAACTTTCCCCGTCCACATCTCATGAGGTGTCTTAGCAACCTTCTTAGTAGGGACAAGATTGAGGATGTGGGCGGCAGTCTCTAAGGCATACCCCCAGAAGTGAATGGGAAGTGAAGCTCGACTCATCATGGAACGAACCATGTCTAACAAGGTTCGGTTACGTCTCTCGGCAACACCGTTCAACTATGGTGTCCGAGGAGGCGATAACTGTGAAACTATTCCACATTCCTTCAGATAGTCTAGGAACTCGATACTAAGATACTCTCCGCCTCTGTCGGACCTGAGCATCTTTATCTTCCTGCCCAATTGATTCTCAACTTCATTTTTGAACTCTTTGAACTTTTCAAAGGTGTCTGACTTGTGTTTGATTAAGTAGATATACCCGTATCTACTAAAATCGTCAGTGAAGGTCACGTAGAACCGTGTGCCGTCTTTTGTGGTAGATCTGAAAGGACCACACACATCTGTGTGTATGGTGTCCAAAGACCTTCACCTCTTTCAAAGGAACCCTTGAAAGGTGATTTTGTCATCTTGCCCAAAAGACAAGATTCACATACATCATCCGATTTGAGGTCGAATGATTCCAACACTCCATCCTTTTGGAGTTGGGCGATGCGTTTCTTGTTAATGTGCCCAAGACGACAGTGCCACAAGCACGCCTTTTCTACACCACTAGAAGAATCAATAAAGTTTACACTATGACCTAAATTGTCTACACATTGCACAGTTTCATACACACCATCACAAGGTAAAGCAGTAAATACAGAATTGCCATTTTGATAAACAGAAATAGAACCATTACTATTATCAAACGAAAACTGTAAACCTTGTTTAAACAATGCATGAAATGAAATACTATTCCTTGCCATTTCTGGCGAATAGCAACAATTTAAAAGTTTTAAACAAACACCACTACTGAGCACTAAACTATAAGTCCCGATCTTGGTCACAGGCGACGATCTCCTATTCCCCATGATCAGGTTGAGTCTACCGTGCTCCACCTCCCTGCTTTCCCTTAGGCCCTGTAAATCAGAACAAATATGAAAACCACATCCTGTATCTAGGACCCAAGAACTGGAAGATGGTGAGTTTTTAAAGATAGTGTAAATACCTGCTGAAGACGGCTTGACTTTGCCATCCTTCAAATCTTGCAGATATATGGGGCAGCTTCTCTTCCAATGTCCCCGAGCTTTGCAATAGAAGCACTCTGCCTCCTTGGGATTGGCATTGTGAGGAATGCCAGAAGTCTTGGGTTTTGTCCCACTGCTGGAAGACCCAACATGGACTTTTTCCCTCCAATTTTGCTTATGAGGGCCCTTTCTCTTCTTTCCCTTTCCACCAGTAATGGCCAGGACGACTTCATTAGATGCGGGTATACTCTTACCCTTCATTCCGTCCTCAGCGGTGCGGAGCATGCGATGCAGTTCGGCCAACGTGGCCTGAGAATTGTTCAAATGATACGCCAGCGTGAACTGGTCATATGAACTAGGCAGGGAATTTAGCACTATGTCTACAGCTAAATCCTCGTGAACTGGCATCTCAAGCTTCTTAAGCCTTTCCACGTATCCTTGCATCCTTTGCACGTGGTTACAGATAGACTCTCCATCCTTTGGCTTCGCATTGGTGAAAGCTTTGACTACCTCGCGCCTCTCTATGCGCTCCTGCTTGCGGAACTTTTCCGCCAGCTCTTTGTGCATTTCATAGGGCCAGTAGTCTTCATATATTCTTTGCAACTCAGGGTTCATTGTAGCTATCATGATGCAAGCCACTTTGGTTGCATCATCAGAATGTTTTGAGTATTGAGTGATTTCTTCGGGAGTAGCATTATTAGGGTCAATTTTGACTAGCTCGGTTTCCAGAACATACTCTTTATGTTCAAACCTTAGAGCCATCTTGATGTTACGAATCCAGTCATTATAGTTGGTACCGTCCAACGTAACTTTGGAGCATAATGACTAGGGGTGCAAATGAGCCGAGCCGGCTCGTGAGCTACCCAGGACCGGCTCGATAAAAGCTCGGCTCGAGACCGATTTTAAACGAGCCCGAGCCGAGCCCGAGCTTAAATATAAGGCTCGTTTATTAAACGAGCCCGAGCCGAGCCTGTGTCACCAAGCTCGATTAGGCTCGCGAGCCCTAAACGAGCCTATATATAATATAATATTTATTATATATATATATATATATATATATATATATATATATATATATATATATATATATATATATATATATATATATATATATATATATATATATATATATATATATATATATATATAAATTAAAACATATTTAATCATTCTGTGCATTTTGTTTGTTTTAGAATATAAGTTATTAAGTAAGTTGTTATTTTCCTGCATTAGAGTAAACGAGCTTGTTAACGAGCTCGAGCCGAGCTTAAGCTCGTTTAGGCTTGTTAAGAATTAAACGAGCCGAGCCCGAGCCCGAGCCGAGCCTGTGTATTTCTTAACGAGCCCGAGCCCAGCTTAGGTCCATAAAGCTCGTAACGAGCCGAGCCCGAGCCGAGCCCTATATATTTCTTAACGAGCCCGAGCCGAGCTTGGTCAGGCTCGGGCTCGGCTCGGCTCGTTTGCACCCCTAATAATGACAAGATAGAGGTAACATTGGAGTTTGATTGGGGGCGGTTTGTTCAGCAGAAGACATCTATAAAAGAAGATAGTTTTAATTAGATATTAATAATGATCCTTATAATAACCCAAAAAATTATAAGGCTAGGATCCAACAATAACAATTTACAATCTCGAAGAGGGATGCCGTAATCAATATTGTAAATTTTATAAGGTAGGCGAATGACGATTCAGCCAATTCCACCGCAGAAGATAATCATATTAAAATGGAATTCCTAGATTCTTTGAGATTTATTGAACTGTCCAATAGCATGTTTTAATCTCGGATGTGCCCCACTGTTTGTGACTGGGATGCCGAGGATCACAAACCGGGTGTGAATAACCATGCAAATTAGCTCGGTACTCTCGGGGTCAGTTGTCATCTCTAATTGACGTGCCGGTAAACCACACACGCTCCATCAACAATGACAATACCCGAGAAACCCATTGCAACTCTTTATGAACCCCAATTGGCGTGCCGGTAAACCACACACGCTCCACCAATGTTTCATAAAGTGCAATGTGCAATTTCATGGGTTAGCACCAATTCACATTTTTCCTAAAGTAACTAGATTGGGATTTTATTAAGTGTTCTAGTACTTTGAATCATTATACTTTTAGTGATTATTAGGCGGTCCTATCAAACCTGTTCGGCTAACGACCCTCCACTGATCAGGCGAGCGGTGGGCGAGAGTGTTCACCCATTAGACCGCCATTTTATAGGCAGTCTCCTTATACCGACTTTATAGACCAGCTTCGTGAATGATGCCTACTAATGATTTGACTAACCATTTTAATCTTATACATATAATAATAACTCCCTAATTATAATATATATAAGATGTAATTTTTTAAACCTTTCAAAAATTGTTTCTGGTTTAACTTTTAATTTATTGTCAATTTAAACTATTAAATTTTAAATTAAATTAAACCTTAAAATCGATTTTAATCATCTTTTAATTAACCAATTATTTAAATTAATTAAATTAGATATTTTAAACCTTTTAAAATATTTTAGGATTTATCCATTTAATTTTCGCCAATTTAAAACAATTAAATTTTAAATTAAATTAAATCCTTGAATTATCTTTTAATTACCAATTAATTAAATTAATTCAAATGTGGATAGGTTTTATTAAATTAATCAAATTAATTAAAACCTATCCTTTATCCCCTAATTTTCGATTTTAGGATGAAAGGTTTTAAGGTTTATCTTTTAAACAATTTAAAGTTACCAAAAATAGAATACATTCTAAACCTAATCCACAAAAATCGCCAAATCTAAGGGGAGGGGCTAGTGTTTTCAAAACCCTAACCCTAGTTGTCGATTTGCACAAATTAGGGTTTAGGAACAATAAACCCTAATTACTAGGAACACAATTATAGCAATTTAACAAGAAAAACAACCAAATGCTCTGATACCACTGAAAGGTTTTCTGCAACTATGAACTAAAAATCCTAAGTTCACATGCAACCTATAAAGATCTAAGTTTTTCTTCTAATTAAACATATAACAATTCCTAGAAGGGTAGAAAAAGATAAACTAAAAGAAAGATCAAGAAAACCAACCTTTAAGCGAATCTTGGAAGCAAAGCAACAGAAGTCTCTTGCCTCAAATGCAGTCACACCCAGTAGGAGCTCTTGGCCGAAATTTCTAGGGAGAGAGAGAGTCAAAAAACGTGGTCTAGGGTTTAGGGAAGCCTCCCTATTTATAGCCTCCATGTGGTGATCAGATAATTGTTATAGATAAAACTTTTTTGAATTCGAATTAAGATAAACTATTATTTTAATCATTCAAACCACATTTATCTGTAATATATATATATATATATATATATATATATATATATATATATATATATATATATATATATATATATATATATATATATATATATATATATATATATATATATATATATATATATATATATATATATATATATATATATCGAAAATATATATATCTATATATATATATTTTCGGCCACCACATGGTCACTCACACTGCCACTTACTCAACTATCGAATAATTACAGTTTTAGTCCCTACACCTTTAATTAATCAATTTAACTGCCAAATTAATTCCAATTAATTCCAGAAAAATTTCTAATTAATTATTATAGTTTCTAATTAATATATTATCACTTAAATATATTAATAAACTATTTATTTAATTTATATTGATTTATTAATCACATAATAAATCAACCTTTCTCTCTACCGGACTTTCTGCCAATCCTCCAACTATGAGGGCAACCCAAATGGACTATGCTACTATTAATTAGATAAATACTAATTATTAGTCATGGCTTAGACACCTAATCCAACACAAATAACAAGTATCCAAGTTATAAATATATCTATATATAACGTGTTATCTTTTTCATGCATAAATAATACAACAAACACTAGAATATATATATATATATATATATATATATATATATATATATATATATATATATATATATATATATATATATATATATATATATATATATATATATATATATATATGTGTGTGTGTGTGTGTGTGTGTGTGTGTTTTTGTGTGTGATATAGATATATTAGCAAATAACGCATTATATCTTCTTTGGGTAAAACAATAAAACAAGACATAAAATATATATGATATAAATGTGTAAGTAAGTAAGAAATTCTCCATGTTCTAGATAAAACAAGACATCAAACACTAGATATCTATGCCAAAGCACATAACGACATCTAGTAAAATATTTACTTTGATGGATATTGCTCATAAAACTATGTACTCAATTCAATTGCTAATAAGTAGACCTTATTAGGAACCTCTAAACTTATATGAAGGTCCTACATCACCTATATAGAATAAGATACTGCATACAAACAAGTACACACTCTACCTACAAGTATACAAGAAAGTAAAGTTCATAGGGGATATGGTATGGCTAGATACCAAGCTTTTCATTGCCTTATTGTGTTGCTTAACCTTATGCGATCTACCATATTAACTTGCAAGGCCATACTGGTTTTAGCTAAAACATCCATAATAAAAGAACCATGTTTTCATATTAAATTATGTTTTATGATGTACTTAATCCATACGACTTGCCCATTGAGTTTGCAAGGATTTACCAATTGATGTCCAAATCACCGGCCTAACATAGAATGCGTATCACCTGCCAAACTATGTTAGTGATCATTAAAATTTTGTGCAAACTTTCCATAAATTAAGAAAGCTTATCACAGTTGGTATGCAACATTAGTTAGATTTGTGATTTTGCATCAACTATCGAAAACCCTGAAAACTTAACAATTTTGACTTGTAAGTCTTAATGATGGGGTTTTTTTGACCATTGGCACCATATGACATTATCGTGTGATTTCTCATGTTATATATGTCTAATAAATAACCAAAACGTACTTTAAACATCTAAACACAACACTAATTAACATTAAGGGATTCTAAGGTAATTAGGGTTAATATGTGAGATTTCTTACCTCCAAAACATCAAGAATTTGGTCCTTTCGTTGTATATACGATTTCCTAATGATTCCTAACACTTTCAATATAAAAAAACGTACGCCTTCACCATTTATTGGACCATATTTGTCCCCCCTCTCTCTTTCTACTCCTATTTGTCGACCAAAACATCAAAGAATACGAAGTATAGTTACCCTTAATGCTTTGTTAGAACAAAATCCAATTTATTAATTAATGAATTGGGTGATCGGGTCATTTTGGTTTGAAGTAAAATGTGATTAACATGATAAATTAAGCATTGTTTAACCAAGAATGGCCCTACTTTTGATGGAATTGAGTGAATTACATGCAGGGATTGGAAAACGGGAATTTTGGGCGAAAACCACGCATCAAACGGACACCGGAAGCGGGAGAAAAAGCTCAGCGTCCCAGGCAGCGTCCCAGACGCTGACCTGGAACTCTGGGCCATTTTGAAGGGAAAAAGCAAGCCAGGCTCGCGAGGAAGCCCGTCAGCGTCCTAGGTGGCGTCTGGGACGCTTCCCTAGGACGCCCAGCGTTTTTGGAGCGTCTCGTTCTGGGACGTTGCGCGTCGTAAAAGCTGAAGAACTGCACTCAGCGTCCCACAGGCGTCTGGGACGCTGGCCTAGGACGCTGCCGCCTAGAATGCCCTAAATTGCCTTATTTAAGCCACTCTATTTAATGGAAGTTGATCCCATCGACCCAAGGCAGACTCCAGACGATTTTCCTAGGGTTTTGACAGTTTTGCAAGGCCAAAAACACTCCCAAATCATCTCCAAACAATTCCCAATCTCAAATTAAACCTCTTTTGCATCAAGATCAAGCCAGAATCTCTGAAGTTTTGAAGATCCAGACATGTTCATCATCTCCAGCACAGTGTTTGCATCAGTTCCAACCATGAGTAGCTAAATCATCCCGTGATCACAACCGGGAGTAGGTTTTGATTTCCTTTCAGTATTGTATTTAGATTTGAACTTTTTAGATTCATGAACACAGTGTTTGGATTGTTTGCTTTTAAATCATATGACTAGACTTCCATTACTTGTTCTTAAATTGTTGCTTGATTGAGTGTAAGACAACTCTATTGTGATCTTCCCCACCGTGCCAAATCATCCACAGTGGTGTGTAGGACGGAGGGTGCGGATTTTACATAGTTTGATCCCAGATTTAATCAGTAACAGTACGGTTATGTCTATGTAATCTGAATGAACGCAAAATTAGTAAAATCTGATATAATACATTGTTAGGAATCAAAACTGAAACCGGGAGTGATCACCCTTTTCTCTGATTGAATTAAACTTTTTGCAGTATTTGTTTGTCTGAATTTGTTTGCTTTTAAATCTGTTAGAACTAGATTGTTAACCATAAGCTCCTCGTGGATTCGACCCTTACTTGCCCTAGCTAATTAGTGCGTTTAAGGTTTATTTTTGATTGCATCAACGACTGCGATCAAATTTTGGCGCCGTTGCCGGGGAGCTATTGCGCTTAGCAACCTAGTTCCTTTACTGATTTAATTTTTGTTCCTTTTTACGTGTTTTTGTTCGTGTTTTGTCTTTTCAGGTTCGACGAGTTGTATGCGCACTCGTAGTTCCGCACAGTCATCTCCGTTGATTTTCAATCCAGAAATCGAAAGATCTCTCATTGGGAAACGTTCTCGTGGGAGCTGTTCAAACAATCCAGTCAAAGAGGAAGTTGTTGAAGAAACCGTTGAACCGATGGCACAACGAAGGACCATGGGCGAATTTGCCCGACCTTCTCTTGACGGGGCTCGATCATGCATTCGCCGACCGACAGTTGGAGCAACAAACTTTGAGATCAAGACGCATGTCATTCAGATGGTGCAAAACAGTGCTCAATTTGACGGGTTACCGGATAGTGATCCCAACACGCACATCACTAGCTTCTTGGATATTTGTGACATGTTCAGAATTGACGGGGTAGAAGAAGATGCAATCCGTCTTCGACTTTTTCCATTTTCATTACGTGGCCGAGCAAAGAGATGGTTCTCCTCATTACCATCCGAGTCAATCACCACATGGGAGGATCTAGCCAACAAGTTTCTAACGAAGTACTTCCCACCTGCCAAAACTAACATGTTGATCAATGACATTATGTCATTCCAAATGGAAGACGGCGAGTCACTTTACGAGGCTTGGGAGAGATATCACGAGTTGCTGCAAAGATGCCCCCACCATGAACTTCCACTTTGGAGACAAGTTCAAACATTCTTCAATGGGTTGGATTTGCAAACTCAACAATCCATTCACGCGGCCGCTGGTGGCTCCATGAGAAACAAGACGCCTCAAGAATCCTACGAGCTCATAAATGAAATGGCCATGAATGGGAATCCCGCACCTTCCTCCACTCACAAAGGCAAGAATGTTCGTTTCGTAAACTCCACCCAATCCAATGATGTTATGGCCGAGATGCTTGCACAAATGAAGAAGTTAACAACCGAGGTGAACCAACTCAAGCAAAAGCCTCAAGCTCAAGCCCGGCCCGTTTGCTCACTATGTGATGGCTCACATAAAACTAAAGATTGCAAGAAAGGGAGCATGTTTGCACACACCGATGATGAAGATGAAGATGTTGAAGAAGTGTTCTACTCTTCCGGTGACCATCTTGATTTCAAAGATGATAACCGGAATGCTTATAGACCCCCACCACAAAGAAGCAATTACAACAATCAAAACAACAATGACCGGTGGAGAAACAACCATGCAAATGCAAATTGGAGGAACAACAACATGAATACAAATTCCAATTGGAGGGGCAACAATTCTAACAACACAAATCAAAATCAAAATCGGGGTGCACCATCAACTCAAGGGAATCAAGAAAAGCCAAACGACTCGTCCATCGACAAAAAGCTTGATCAGATGATGGACTTGATGAAGGAGGGTTTCAATCGGACTGAAGTCAACTCAAAGTCCATCGCGGCATTAGAGAAACAAGTTGGGCAATTGGCGGAGCAAATGAATCGGCGACCACCGGGGAACTTTCCGGGCACTACACAAGTCAACCCGCAACATGCAAGAGCTTCAACAAGCAACTCGAATCAATCACACGTCAATGAGGTAAAAATTCTTCGTAATGGAAAAACTTTTGATAATAATGTGCATAAGCCTACACCACCCGAGGATGAAGTGGTGGTGGAGGATTATGTATCTTCCGATGATGATGAATCGGAAAATGATAAACGTGTGAAAAAGAGCAGAATTGTTAATGAAAAAGATCCATCAAAGGCCAAACTTAAGGAAAAAATGCATGAATCGGATGAGCCCAAAGTTGGGGAGGGGTCTGTGGAGGCTAATACCACCCCCTACCCAACAGCTTTAGAAAAGCCTGAAAAACCTCTTTTTGGAAAAAATGGGCCTCAATCGGATGATATGTGGGAAACTTTTAGTCAAGTAAAAATTAATCTCCCACTTATCGATGCGATTAAGCAAATTCCGGCGTATGCAAAATTCCTTAAAGATTTGTGCACACACAAAAGACGGCATCGAATCCCCACAAAGGGCAATAGCACCGCACATGTTAGTGCCGCATTTTTGGGGTCTCTTCCACCCAAGCTCAAAGATCCCGGAGCACCCTTGATCACTTTTGAAATTGGAAATATTAAAATAAAAAGGGGGCTTTTGGATCTTGGAGCTAGTATTAATGTTCTTCCGGGAAGTTTGTATGACAAACACGAGTTTGGTCCTTTACAAACCACTGATTTTTCTGTTGCTATGGCCGATTTGTCACTCAAACTTCCTAGAGGAATTTTGATGGATGTCATTGTTAAAGTGGGAGATTTTTACTATCCCGTTGATTTTGTTGTCATGGATTCGGATACGCAGTCCAAGGACAAACAACAAAATGTCATTCTTGGTCGTCCCTTTTTGGCCACCGTCAATGCCCAAATCAGTGTGCGAGACGCTGCAATTGATGTGACTTTTGGCAACCGCAAGTTGAGACTTCAAGCCTTTGGACCAAACGCTAACCCCCCAAATCATGGCGATTGTTTTATGATCGACACTATCGGAGATTGTGTTCACGAGCATACCGCAAATATGCTCACCGACATCGCCGATGATTTGGAGGATCTTTTTTGTGATAGTGACAGGGTACAAGAGATGGATGCACAAAAAGAATATTTGAATGCTGTTTATGGTCACGCATCCACTTGGTCCAATCCGATTGATGCTCTTCCGACTTCCATTGATTCGAAGATGAAGCCGTCGTTGGAGCAACCACCGGTTGTCGAGTTGAAAAAATTACCGGACCATCTCAAATATGCCTTTTTGGGCCCGAATGAGACTCTCCCGGTTATCATCGCAGCAGATATGACAAAAGAGCAAGAAGAGGCATTGATGAAGGTGTTGCACACTTACAAAGCTGCAGTTGGGTGGACAATTGCAGATCTCAAAGGAATCAGTCCGGCAATTTGCATGCACCGGATCATTACCGACCCGTCCGCAAAACCATCACGCGACACTCAAAGACGGTTGAATCCAAACATGCGCGAAGTCGTCAAGAAAGAAGTTTTGAAGTGGTTAGATGCCGGAATCGTGTACCCCATATCCGACAGCACTTGGGTCAGCCCAACCCAAACCGTCCCCAAAAAGGCCGGCATCACGATCGTAGAGATGGAAAACGGTGAAAAGGTTACCACCCGGCCGGTAACCGGGTGGAGAGTTTGTATTGATTACCGCAAATTAAACGCGGCTACTTCAAAAGATCATTTTCCTTTACCGTTTATTGATCAAATTATAGAAAAATTGTCCGGTCATAAATTTTACTGTTTTCTTGATGGATATTCTGGTTACAACCAGATAGCCATTCACCCTGAGGACCAAGCTAAGACTACATTCACATGCCCTTACGGTACTTTTGCTTTTCGGCGAATGCCATTTGGGTTATGTAATGCCCCGGCCACTTTTCAAAGGCTTATGACAAGTATTTTTTCAGATATGGTCGGGGAGTCTTTAGAAATTTTTATGGACGATTTTTCTATATTTGGGTCCAATTTTGATTCTTGTCTCCAACAACTTGAAAGAGTGTTAAAACGTTGCACGGAAACAAATTTGGTATTGAGTTGGGAAAAAAGTCATTTTATGGTCAAGCAAGGGGTTGTACTTGGGCATCTTGTTTCTGAAAAAGGTTTTGAAGTTGACCGTGCCAAAGTACAACTCATTGCTTCGTTACCACCTCCCACCAATGTCAAAGGCGTGCGCTCTTTTCTAGGACACGCCGGGTTTTATAGACGATTTATCAAAGATTTTAGTGCAATTTCGAAACCTTTGTGCAATTTGCTTTTAAAAGACGCATCATTTTCTTTTGATGAATCGTGTCTAAAATCCTTTGAAATTTTGAAAAAACAACTCTCTCAAGCACCAATCTTACAATCACCTGATTGGTCTCAACCGTTTGAAATTATGTGTGACGCAAGTGATTACGTGGTTGGTGCTGTTTTGGGACAACGGGTGAATAAAAAGCCTGTTGTAATTTCTTATGCAAGCAAAACTTTTTCTGATGCTCAATTGAATTATACAACTACGGAAAAAGAGTTGCTTGCGGTTGTCTTTTCGTTAGATAAGTTTCGTTCGTATGTTTGGGGGTCAAAGGTTGTTGTCTTTTCGGACCATAGTGCCTTACGACATCTTATGGAAAAGAAAGAGGCAAAACCGAGACTTATTCGTTGGATCTTGTTACTACAAGAATTTGATTTAGAAATTAAAGACAAAAAAGGTTCAGAAAATGTAGTAGCAGATCATCTTTCACGACTCCCCATTCATGTGAATAATACTTCAAAAGATGAAATTCGGGATTCCTTCCCGGATGAACAACTGTTTTCTATAAATAAAGTGCCATGGTTTGCTAACTATGTTAATTTTTTGGCAGTTGGAAAAATGCCTGAGCATTGGACGAGGCAACAACAAAAGCATTTTTTGGCACATGCTAGGCGGTTCATATGGGATGATCCGGATTTGTTCAAAGTGGGTCCCGACCAAATGATTAGAAGATGCGTTCCTGATCACGAGATTCCAGATTTACTTGCACATTGTCATTCTTATGCTTGTGGTGGCCACTTTAGTGCCAAAAAGACGGGTCATCGGGTTTTGGATTCAGGTTTCTTTTGGCCCACAATTTTTAAAGATGCTCATATTTTTGTCAAATCTTGCATCAAATGCCAACAAGTTGGGGGGATCTCAAAAAGAGACCAAATGCCATTAAACCCCATCTTGGTGGTCGAAATTTTTGATGTGTGGGGAATCGACTTCATGGGTCCTTTTCCCACCTCTTTCGGTAATCTCTATATTTTGGTGGCTGTGGATTATGTCTCAAAGTGGATTGAAGCCGAGGCCACCAAAACCAATGATCACCATGTCGTTTGTAAGTTCGTCAAGAAAAATATTTTTGCTAGACATGGCATCCCCCGTGTGATCATTAGTGATGGGGGTTCGCATTTTAAAAATTTTAAATTTGGCAAACTTCTCAAACAATACGGTGTGAATCATAGAATTGCCACCCCATATCATCCCCAAACTAGTGGGCAAGTTGAAGTGTCTAATCGGCAAATCAAAGAAATTTTACAAAAAACCGTTAGGCCCGACCGCAAAGATTGGTCACTTCGATTAGACGATGCGCTTTGGGCTTATCGGACCGCTTTTAAAACCCCGATTGGCACAACTCCTTACCGACTTGTTTATGGGAAAGGGTGCCATTTACCGGTTGAGTTAGCACACCGAGCTTTGTGGGCCATTAAAGAAGTCAATATGGAATATGATCGTGCGGGTAAGGAACGAAAGCTACAATTGAGCGAATTGGAAGAACTCCGGGATGAAGCGTACAACAGTGCAGTCACATACAAGTCCAAGATGAAAGCATTCCACGACGCGAAACTAAAAGTCAAAAAGTTTGAAAAAGGACAAAGAGTGTGGCTTTTCAATTCTCGCTTAAAGCTCTTTCCCGGGAAATTAAAGAGCAAATGGTCGGGACCGTTTGAGATAGTCCACGTCGCACCTCATGGAGCCATTGAAATCAAAGACGAAAAAGGCGGAGAATCATTTATGGTAAACGGTCACCGCCTCAAACCGTACATTTCATCCGCCACACGAAACGAGGTACAAATCGAGCGGGTTGATTTTCTAGAAGAACAACCCGTATACGTCACTTAGTCTGTGCTCCGAGGTAACCCGTCTGGCTGAAGACGTTAAACTTAGCGCTTCTCGGGAGGCAACCCGTGTCTTTTCGTATTTTTGTCATTTTTGTTTATTTTCGTATTTTTATTTTTTGAATCGAGGACGATCCAATGTCTAAAGTTGGGGAGGGGGTGTTAAAACCCAAATTTTCGATTGTGTCGAAGAAAATCATTCAGTCCCCGAAAATGTCCCGCAAAAAGCCAAAAAACGGACCAAAAAAATAAGCTGAAAAACGTCCAACGTCCCACCCAGACGTCTTAGACGCCGTCTGGAACGTTCCAGGTCTGTACGCATTCAATTGGGAATTATTTCGCAAGCTTGAAACGCTGTAAAAACGCTCAGCGTCCCACGCCAGCGTCTGGGACGCCATGTAGGACGCAGACGGGACCTGCTTGACTTTAGCCTGAAAAAAATTCGCGAAAAATGCACAAAAAAATCCCCCAGCGTCCCACGCCAGCGTCTGGGACGCCGCCTGAGACGCTGGCATTCTAACTGGCGTTTTAAGTAGCGTCTTTGACCACGAATTGCATCTTCTTCCTCCTTTGTTTCTCCCAACCGACCCCCTGCTCCATTTTCGCGATTTTAAGCTCAAAAATACACCATTTTCGTTCATTTTTCTTGCAAAAATTCTCCATCAAACACTAAAACAACTCACATTTTGAAGATTACAACTGAAAATACACTCGATTTGGGGCTATTTTTCGAAAAATTCGAACCTAGGGTTTCAAAATTTTCGAGCTTTTTGTGTGTTTGTTGCAATACATTGCTTTCTCCACTTACTTACACCAAGAATCCAAGGTATGTGCTTCTGAATTCCAAGTTTTGTTGGTAAATTTCGAATTTTTTGGTGGTTACTGTTCATGGCCGAAAATGGCACTTGTAGGTTGATTTAGTGCATAATATCTTGAAGTGTTGTTGGGTTTTGCTAGTAGTAGGTTCCTATGCAGTTAGTTTTTACAGATCTGAAATTTTGTGTGATCGAAAATTTTTGCGCGAAACTGTCTGAAATTTGAAAAATCTGAAAAAGTGCAGCTATGGTTTTGATCTTTTGAAAGGTTGTTGGTAATGATGTTTAGAACATATGCTGTTGATCACAAAATTTTTAGACTGCTAAAAATTGCGCAGAAACAGCAGTCTGGAATTTATCAGTACAAAATTTGTTTTTACTGCCAGCTGTTATTTGCAAATGTGAAAATTTTTATCTGGTGGGAAAACATAGAATTAACAGGGTTACTGATAAATTTTGGACTATTGTGCATATTTTTCTGTGCAGGAACCGTTTTGCCAACTGACTGAAACGCTTTATTATTTGTGACATCTAAATATGTTTAATGGCAAAAAGTTGTATTGTTGTGTTTGGTGATTGTGCAGATGCCGCCTAGACAAAACACGGGGAGAAATGTCAGGGGAAGAACCGCAGCCGCCCCGCCATCGGCATCCCGAGGAACGAGGAGACAACGAGAGCCGTCCCCCGAGCCGGTCCAGTGGAACGCAAGATACGCAAGATTGAGCGAGCATCCTGAGGATATTCGGCCAGCGGTATATGATGCCACCCACCCGGAGACGCGCATGCAGGTGGAGCGCATGGTCGATCGTGACGCATTTAGAGGCTTTCACGTCACAGAAGCTTTTGATGAGTACGGATGGGCGGGGGTGCTTGATTTTGAGACCCGAGCCGTACATACAGATCTGGTCAGAGAGTGGATGCGGACACTCAGGAGGCAAGAAAACGGGGGAGGAGAGAATGTACAGTTGATCGGGAGTATCCGAGGCGAGCCGATCATTATGACGGTTCCACGCATCAGGGATTATTTCAGCGTAGATACGGGGGTACATTTGCTACAGGCTATGGGGGAGCCTACATCGTATGCGTGCGTCGACACCCGAAATTCGGGTGACTATGTGGATATGGCGCGATTGGTGGATACAGTTTACACGAGGGGCGGGACAAATGCCCACCAGGATCTGGTTCCGAGGGCGAAGGCCCTAATGCGCATCATTGAATATAACGTCAATCCGAGGGCTAGTGATAAGGGCAAGGTGCGGGCACAGGATGCGATTATACTTTACGCCTTGATGACTGGGGAGGTGCAGATTTCGTTTGCATATAATGCTATATGCAACATTTGGTGGAGTTACGACATGCGATACCGTAACACCACCCCCCATGTCTGTTTGATATCCTCATACCTCGTTCGGGAGTTGGGAGCGAGGATCCGAGCATTTCCCCCACCGCGTAGTTTTGACAATGTATTGACTACAGCTTTGAGTCAATACAAGAGCATCAGTTTCATACGACAAAATGGGAGATGCATCATTCGTGATCTCGACAACCATACGGAGTACGAGTGCCCAGGGGTAGCAGGAGGACAGGGCCCCGCACCAGCGGATGACGGGACGAGGCATTCACAGGGACACCACAGAGGAGAGGGGACGTCAGGGGCATCGAGCTGGGATCAGAGAGCAGCATGGGATGCAGAGTCACTATTGCATGAGGAGCGGTATGCCTCGCTCACCAACGACATCGCAGACCTAAATGCGATGGTGGGGAGACTGCAGCTGATCTCAGAGGATACACGCGCCATTTCTGCCGCCCACTTCCACGCGCATGAGTATTACACTCATGCCTCTTACCAGGGAAGTAGGCCGGATCCGATGGATATCGATCAGCCACAGCAGCCGTATTACCCCGCCCCACTTTATTGGCGAGCAGGCGAGCCAGCAGGATACCCACCTCCTTCGGAGTATCAGGATTACAGACCGCCAGCAAGCGCGACCTATCGGGATGGCTTTGAGAGTCTAGCCGAGTCCATATTCGGAGTTGCCCCGCCATATCCGCGATATCCTCCACCTCCCCCACAGTGACATTGGTGAGATCCTCTCTTTTTTTTTATTTTGTTTTATTTTTAGATTGTTTGAGTACTTTTGTTTAAGCTTTTTTGTTTTACATTTTGATGTCTTTATTTTGGATGACTGTACTTAACATTAACACTGTGTTGAATGATGATGTATTTTTGGATCTTGATGAAGTGTCCCCGAATTTTTCTTCCTTTTTGTCATGTTTGTGACTCGGCAAAACGAAAAATGATTGAATAAAAGGGACTGGACATGGAATAGCAGATGATGAGATAAAAGTGACATTCCAACTAATGTATATTTCTGTGGTTGCCTGTCCGGTTCAAGTAACAAATGGACAAAAATGTTTTAACTTCAAGTTGTAAATTGGTTTTTTCTAAAAATTTATGTTTCAAAAGTTTCTCTAGAGATACCCTGTTTAAAGAGCCCTGATGGCCCGGTTCTTGAAATTGCCTATAAAGATTCCTACTGCATTCTATGACCGCACGACCTTAGATGTCCCTATTTCTGTAATCTATATTCCGCTGTTCGGGCTGTTGCGTACCTGGGATCTGGTGCACCCCATTTCAGGTTTCCACGTCCACCAACAGCTTGATTATGAATATATCTTCGGAACTTTGATAAGTATCTTGCTAAGTAACCGGCAACCCGTAGGTGACCCCTCTTGGAAGCCGCGCAAAAAGGCAAGACTCACTTGAAAAGTAGAGTGCATATAAGTGATTATAAATTAATGATCTGTATTCCGCTGTTTGGGTTGTTGCGTACCTGAGGCCTGGTGTACTCCATTTCAGGTTTTCACGTCCACCATCAACTTTAAATATGAATATTATATTCAGAGAAAATTCTGAGACAGAGATCACAACTGAAGTTCTACGAATGCAAATCAAATGAAAAAAAAAAAAAAAGAACCTTAGGAATCTGGACAGAAAGCAGTAACAAAAAAAGGACTGACTGTACCATGTCACTGGAAAAACTGCAGGGGGAGGTAAAACTTGGTATCTTTGGAGAGACTTTTGAAAAATGAATTTTTGACTTAGCCGTTTGCAGGGTGAAGAAATTTTAAGATCACTAAATAGTGCTTTGCACTTCAAGTAAACGGACATCCGGGCTGGCAATGGACACAGGCGTATGCAATACTGTAATGTCTACTTTTGTTTGATTGCTTGTTATTTTATGGACTGGACCTGAATTCTGATTTCGTGAGTCTTTCTCGGGACGAGAAAGAGATAAGTTGGGGAGGTTTGATCGGGTCATTTTGGTTTGAAGTAAAATGTGATTAACATGATAAATTAAGCATTGTTTAACCAAGAATGGCCCTACTTTTGATGGAATTGAGTGAATTACATGCAGGGATTGGAAAACGGGAATTTTGGGCGAAAACCACGCATCAAACGGACACCGGAAGCGGGAGAAAAAGCTCAGCGTCCCAGGCAGCGTCCCAGACGCTGACCTGGAACTCTGGGCCATTTTGAAGGGAAAAAGCAAGCCAGGCTCGCGAGGAAGCCCGTCAGCGTCCTAGGTGGCGTCTGGGACGCTTCCCTAGGACGCCCAGCGTTTTTGGAGCGTCTCGTTCTGGGACGTTGCGCGTCGTAAAAGCTGAAGAACTGCACTCAGCGTCCCACAGGCGTCTGGGACGCTGGCCTAGGACGCTGCCGCCTAGAATGCCCTAAATTGCCTTATTTAAGCCACTCTATTTAATGGAAGTTGATCCCATCGACCCAAGGCAGACTCCAGACGATTTTCCTAGGGTTTTGACAGTTTTGCAAGGCCAAAAACACTCCCAAATCATCTCCAAACAATTCCCAATCTCAAATTAAACCTCTTTTGCATCAAGATCAAGCCAGAATCTCTGAAGTTTTGAAGATCCAGACATGTTCATCATCTCCAGCACAGTGTTTGCATCAGTTCCAACCATGAGTAGCTAAATCATCCCGTGATCACAACCGGGAGTAGGTTTTGATTTCCTTTCAGTATTGTATTTAGATTTGAACTTTTTAGATTCATGAACACAGTGTTTGGATTGTTTGCTTTTAAATCATATGACTAGACTTCCATTACTTGTTCTTAAATTGTTGCTTGATTGAGTGTAAGACAACTCTATTGTGATCTTCCCCACCGTGCCAAATCATCCACAGTGGTGTGTAGGACGGAGGGTGTGGATTTTACATAGTTTGATCCCAGATTTAATCAGTAACAGTACGGTTATGTCTATGTAATCTGAATGAACGCAAAATTAGTAAAATCTGATATAATACATTGTTAGGAATCAAAACTGAAACCGGGAGTGATCACCCTTTTCTCTGATTGAATTAAACTTTTTGCAGTATTTGTTTGTCTGAATTTGTTTGCTTTTAAATCTGTTAGAACTAGATTGTTAACCATAAGCTCCTCGTGGATTCGACCCTTACTTGCCCTAGCTAATTAGTGCGTTTAAGGTTTATTTTTGATTGCATCAACGACTGCGATCATTGGGTTAATCACTTTCTATAATCTAACTTTGGTCTCTACCTTGGACTCAAAAATCAAAAACCACACCGCATTAGCGAATTATCAAATATGAAGGAAAATTTCATTATGACAATGTAATAAAAAACTTTTCCGTTCACCTTATGTACATCGTCCAAGCTGCACTACTTAAATCCTTACTATTTATTGTTCAAAATTGTATACTTTGTTATTGTTTTATGTGCATTAGATAATAATCTAACTGTATAATAAATCGCATAAATGTCAAAACATCTAATCTTGATTTACGGGTGTTACACTGCTTCTATTACTTTTGGAACCTTTTAAGATCATACATGGGGATTTTTGGACCTTGAATATTCTAAGTATGAGTAGTTATTATATGGCACTTACTAACGGTGGTATCCAATACATGTGGATCTACCCTATAAATATACATTTGAAACATTTACTAACTTTTTCTAATTTCATCCAAACATAGTTTCAACAGATTGGGAGAATCTGCGCATATGGGAGTGGAATTTGACAACCATACATTTAAAGCCTTTTCTTACCAACACAATCCTCAATTCTGCTTCTTCTATCCATATACTTCATCTCATAATGACAAGGCTGAACATGTGATATGTAGGCTAAACCAAGTTATAATTTCCATGTTAGCCCAAAGCCTCACTTCCTCCCACATTTTGGGTTGAAATAGTCCATATCGCTGCTTACCTACATGATAACCCACCTACCACACTAAAAAATTTCTCACCCTCCTCAAATCTACATATAACAACCTTGATATACATATTTCTAAGTATTCAAATGTCTTTGTTCCAAAATCTCTCCCTAACCATCCATACAAACTCGCCCCTTATTCTACATGATTTGTGTTTCTAGGGAACCTCTCAAGTTATTGAGGGTATTGATGTCTCGACCTCTCCTCCTATCAATACATGTAATATTTGATGAATTTGATTGCTTTAACCCAACCAACACCTACAAACTCGACTAATTACTCATTCATAAAACCCAATTAAGATCCATGATCTTTGCTATTTTTTTAAAATGTTACAAATCAACATAACCCAAACCATACACCCACTGCCACTCATCGCTCGTATACACCCTACAACCCTTACCCATTAGTCAAACCAAACTACATTTCCACTCGCTACCCAAAAACAACTTGTTCCCGACATGAAATTTGTAAACCTTGCTAATCACTCAAAATAAATTCCTTGACAAAAGAAAACATCTCTCTAATACCTACCTACTCCCCATAAGCCCTTGTTTACCTCTACTCAAATGCGACCATACATGATAAATTTAGAACATTCCACAATTACACATGGGATTTGGAATACCACATGGGATTTGGAATACCACAATAATTTGATGTATGTGGCTATATCGATATAAATTCTACGTGATGGGTCACTCAAGCACTAAAAACCACATTTAATGGTCAATGGAAAGACACAAACAATACAAGTTGATTGTGATGAAATCTTTAACATGGTTGTCAAGCTTACTGCCTCTGTACCATTCTTAACATGATTGATTCTCATTTATGTCCTATACATCATATGGATGTAAAACAAATTTCCATATAAAGACCTTGTCGATACAGTGTATATACACCAAGCCCTCATTATTATTGAAAAAAATAAAAGAAAACTCGTATAAGAACTCATAAATTTCTATATCGTCCCAAACAAGCGGCATAGTTGTGGTATCAATAGTTTGTCACATATATATGACATCAAAAGGTTTTGGTATTAATATTTCACCCTTAAAGTCACAGTCTCTTAATACATACTCGAATGTTGAATGAAGCAGCAACCCAGATACACATCGCTTAACCTCTAGTTATTGTGTCTTTCGTGGAGAGAATATTGCCTCTTGGTCCTCTAAACAACAAAGTATTGTTTCAATTCAAGTGTCAAGGATGAATATAGTGTACTTCCAAATGTGTTGTGTTTTGTGTAAGTCATTAATAAAAATCAAAAGAAACAACCTTTAAATTTATAATTGCATTCGCCAAACTACCGACTATCACAAACCTAGGCGATGTACCTAATCGTATAATAGCATAGTGCTGGTAAGTACAGGTGTCGAACTCTTGGGGATCGGGAGTGGTACTCTAGTAAATTAAACTGTTATCAAGCAATCTTTGGATATGATGGATTTTAATTGAGAAACATAAACTAAACTAATGATACAACCATATGCATAGATTCCAGATTCGTGCAGGTTCTGAAGGTGTTTTATTAGGTCAAGACTGTCATAAGCTTTAGTCAATTCAAGGAAATGCAATGGTCAATTGATAATGATTCACTAATTCCTAATATGATTAGTTGACTTGGTCCGTCTAACCAACCCTGTGATCATAAGGACCTTCGATTACAATGTTCATGCATCTATTATCCTTATTGCCAGCTTTTAAGTTTATATCGTGTAAGATTTAGTCGAGTTTACCCCAATGGTCATGGAAGTCAACTAGGCCACAAAATGTTCATCTAATGCAACTCACATACATTAAAGACAATCGATTGATTACTTAACCCTAGGGTTTGGTCTACCTCTAGCCATAACTATCTAATGGTCATAAACTAATTATGATTCAAGTTAATAATCAAAATCGTCATCCAGATTATGTCACTTAGCAACAAATAACCAATTCCACTTCTCTAATACATATGAATCCATGACTAAACAAACATAATAAATTAAATCACACAATCAACCATGCCAAGAACTAAACCAAAAACATATATTGTACTTAACTAACTAAAACATGCAGTTTAATCCAACAATCATCAACATAAGAGAAAGAGACAACAATAGCCTAATCTCCTAAACTTTTGCCAAAAATAGTCAAATGACCATTTTAGCCATCATTTTTGCAGGTTTTCAACTCACCTGCGAAAACTCCTTAAAACCTACGAAAATTTCATTATTAATTTATTTTAATTCTTTTAATTTTTTTTTCTGAACCCACCTTCTAAACCCTCTCAAAACCTACGAAACTCTTTCTTAAAACCTGCGAAAATTAATTTTTTAAATTATATTTTAATTATATATATATTTTTAATTTTTATGATTTTTTCTAAATTTTTTACATAAGAATAGGTATGACGTAGACTATGTAAAGTTGAAGCTCAACTGGTAAAAATTATAATTTTGTTTGCGAAAAATTGTATTTTGACTGCGAAAACTAGTATGTTGACTGTGAGGTTCTGCCAATCACTATTGACATCTTAGAACCTCACAAATGACTTATGAATGGACAACTGCAGGCCGTAGACAAGACAACACAATGGCAGTGGAGGTACTTGATTACTTAGTTCATTTAGTACTTGGTAACTGTGAAACTGTTAGCATTTTTCGTAGTCAACTAGTATAGTACTCGCAGTCAAAGATTATGACCATTAAGTTTCTACTTTTCGCAGTCAACATTCTGAGAGATTGTGGCCATATAAGAGACTGTCGAACTTCAATTTTACATAGTCCCCGCACACCCTATTCTTATGTAAAAAAATTTTTAAAAATTAAAATATGACTTAAAAGTTTTAATTTTCTCAAGTTTTAAGAGAGAGTTTCATAGGTTTTAAGAGGGTTTAGCAGGTGGGTTCGAAAAAAAAAACTCAAAAAGAAAATCAATAAAATGAAATTTTCGCAGGTTTTAAGGAGTTTTCGCATGTGAGTTCAAAACCTGCGAAAATGATGGCTAAAATAGTCGGTTGACTAATTTTTTTGTAAAAACTTAGGAAATTAAACTATTTTTGTCTTTTCTCTCTCAAAATAATCATAAAGTGGTTCTAAATCAGAAAGAAACAAACAGACATGGAATCGAATGATTACTTTTGAATGATCCTGCACACCTTTGCAACGAATCCTTCCTCTAACCTCTCCAATTGTTAGGCCTAATACCAGGTTCAAGCTAATTTGGGGTCAGGGGCGAAATAGAAAAATGGGGCCCCTAACAATATCTTTCTTTAATAAAAGAGGGCGGCACCTCTGAAAATTTTTATTAATTGAAAAAATTATTACAATTGAAGGCTGGAGACTCCCCACCTATGGAAATGAAAAAAGCTATGAGACATGCCTCATGAGCCAAACAACCTAACAACTACATATTGCAATAGAATAAAATAAAAAAAAAAACTAAAACTAAAGTTTACGTTTTCGAGCTTTCTTAGATGCAAAGTTATCAATAATAGTATCAATATTAATGTTGTCTAACATATTTTTCTCAATGCATAACATAGCCAACTCATTTAATATTTCTTGTGACATTGATGATCTTAAATAGTTTTTTAATAATTTTAATTTTGAAAAGCTTCTTTCGGCCGATGCTACGGTAACGGGTATAGTTAATAAAATTCGATACAATGGAAGCATTTGGATAAAAACCTTTTTTTAAATAAACTCTAAAATTTCAAATGCGGACATAACCACATTTGGCAAAGTCATTTGCAACACTTTGAGTTCCGCAAACAAATCATTTAAGATGCCGAATACTAATCATTGCTATGGTCCTATGGATTGTCGGATTGAGCGACGAGCGTGCCCCTGCTGAAACGTTTGAGATACCTAGAAAGATCCGATTAGTTTCCCCTAGAAGGAATGATCGGCTTATGCAAATTTTGGGCCTTTTCTGATTTTTTTTAGGCCTTTTCTTGTATCAAAGTTTTTTTTGGGCCTTTTCGTGTATCAAAAAATTTTTGGGTCTTCAAATTTCTGAACTAATATAAGAGCTCTATATAAAGGGGCCTAGAATTTGGGGGCCCGGGGCGGTCGACCACCTTGCCCATGTCCACGCTACGGCCCTGCCTAATACGAACAAATATATCATGTACATGTCCCATCCATAGATTGATTTTGTATATATATCCTTGTATCTTAAATAGCTATTTACCTTAAACGTATCAAGATCTGGTTACAAGTGTATTTATATATATTATGATATCTAATTAGAAGAACATCTAGACAGAATAACACTATGTATAGTTCGTAAGCATAAACATACGTACAATGGATAAGGATATTCGAAAGGCGCCGTTTATCGCATTAAATCATTTACCAAGTTAAGGCTTCGACACTCGAGCATATTTTGAAATCGACAAAACATCAACAATGTTATCTTATATTTGACATTTCATAACAAATTTATGGTGCATGTCACACCACGTCCTCACAAAAGAAAACAATCCACATGTCATACCCTATAAATACAAGATGCATGGTATTCTACTTTCAGTTATTATAAAGGATATACACTTTACTCTTATTATTTTTGCTCTGTCTGTAATGTTATACTTCCTTTATTAAAGTTATCATTGGACCATTATTTAAAGTGGTCATATCCAAGTCTCCGATATAGTTTTAACATCTAACATTGATTTGTAAATGATAGCATGTTCATCATCCTTGTTGGGACTATTGGCGGGCCGTATATGGATCCCATATCCCCATGCAACTTAAATAGGTATATATCATCATCATAAACGTGATGAAATGGAACTTCTCTCTTTTAGCAACTTATTTACGGCTTTAAATAGTGTCCCTTTTCTCAATCCAATTCTAATAACTATATTTTTACAAAGCAGCTCTAGTATACTAAATAAAATCCGACACTTAGCTTAATTCGGTCGAATTGTTTGATATCATAGATTTCCAAAGAGCGCATGCTGGTAATATTAATTAGAACCGAATTTGTTATGTCACTCCAAATATTCTTCTTTCTTAACAAGAAGAGGCCCTCCTAGAAGAAATCTTCCACGTATAGCTTCCATCTATTTGGAGCTACCTTAAAATATATAGCCACATCTATAATACGACGGGAGTCCCCCTCCATTATTCTTCTTCCTATTAAATAATTGTCATTATATCACAGTAAATTTTATGAATATGTACTGTCTGAATAAAGAGGTTTGTATATCTACTGCTTTGGAATAAATAGTAAATAAAAAATTACTGTTTGTTTACAATTTTTTTTGATAGAGGGGACATTAATCATACAATAACATCAATGCGCATGATGGAAACTCTAAAAGCTAATGGAAACTATAGATAAATTAACTTCTATGAATAAGAGTTGACTTGGATTAAATACAATTACAGCTAAATGAAAGTGACACGATTATAAAGCTACTGAGACAATTGATGAGTAGAAATGGAAAAGTCGTTATACCATAGTGTTTGATATGCATAAAAAATATGTAGTTAAATTGAATCAAACTGATAAACCAAGACAACTGTTTATTAATGGAAATGAATAATGGTTTAACATAAGTTTTCAATAAAATTTTTGATAAATAGTAAAAAAAAACAATTTGCAATAAAATTTTAATCATGATTAGTGACAAAAAGATATTGAACATAAACAGTAATAAAAAAAAATATTCTGTAGTTATTTTTGAAAAATAGAGAAGAAAATAATGCTAGTTTTGAACATTTTCAATTGAATTGTAGTTATTAAAGTCTAAAGATCAAATCCTATATAATCCAATAATCCTATATGATTCCGTTGTCTCCTAACATCCGCCAACGGAATTCAAAAATTTTAACAGGAGACGGAGACAGCAACCGGTGACCCGCCGGTAACCGGTTTCCTTCTTACTACAAAAGATTTTTCTGTTTTCGTTGTTTTCCATTTTTTAGTAAACAACACAAAATGAGTGTCGGTAAGCTCATCACTGCTCTCATCATCATCTTCGCCTTCTCCATCGTTGTTCTTGCCGCCGAACTCCTCTTCGTCCTCTGGCGCCGCCGTTCCTTCCGTCTCCGGTCCTCCCCGCCTCCTATCTCCAGTGACGTTCATCACCCTGATCACATCTCCACCTCCGACTCTTCCACCAAGGAGCTACTCTATTTCTTATGCTTAAAAGCCCAGTCACGGGTCGAGCCATCCGAAGCTCCGACACAAAAGCCAGATGGATCCTCGCCGGGGGATCCCGTGATCGACGTTTTTAAGCTGTTACAAGTAAACGGGCCGTCGAGGGTTCTTTGTACGATCAAAGAAGAGGACAGGGAAGACGTTGAGTCAACGTCCATGTCCCGAGTCAACTCCGTCGAGATAACGGCGACGGAAAGAGTGTCTTTGCAAGCTTGTCTTGAGTCTGAAGTAGCGGAGGAGATCGCTTTGAAGATTGAGGATACAAAGACGGTGTTCTCGTCGCCGTGTGATTCGCCGATGTTTTTTACTCCGGTGGGATCTCCGCTACGAGATGATACGGGTTCGTAGTTTGTTTCTCCGGTAACCGGAAACAGGGTTGGCCACTATCCGGTGAAGGGTAGTTATGTCGGGTAATCGCATGTGTGTAAAGAGTAAAAGATCTAATAGTCTTGTACTATTGGCTTCTTGATATGTACGTTTAATGTTGACAATTCCCCGTCCAGTCTTATACGACTTTTTTTTATTTTAGCGCTTTATTCGACTCACGTAAAACGGTAAATCATTAAGCTCAATAGGTTTACGTTCGTTAATTTCATATCGTTGACTGACTTGACTCAATTAAATTCTCACATATAACAAACTGGCATAATTGTCATTAGGTTCAAACCGAGTCTTTTATCATGGAAGTAATCAAGTCATTTTATCAGCTTGAATGTGCTCGGGTTTCAAAAATGGAAGTTTGTTGAAGAATACAAGGTTTCAAAGGATGGATATATTGTTATAGAGATAAATAAAAAGACCAGTGTTTATCTTGTATGATTTTAATAATAGCTCTCAAAATATAATATTTCTTTTGGAGTAAAGTTTGATATCAATACAGAAAATCTCATAAAAAGAATTATAATACTTGTAATATCATTAAATAATTTATGAAAAGTTTGAACAGATGATTGTTTTTAGACGTTTTATGATGATATTCTGCATGTTTAAATTTTAATTTCAAGTTAAACCATATATCAAGTTAAATGTTCTAATTTTTTAAGAACTAAAAGGTTTGGTTCCGTAGGGTTTGCAGTACCCGAGGGAAACATCAACCACTCATGCTCTTAGCCAAAAGGTTGCCAATTTTGCATTCAATTTTGAGTCATAGCCGTACACATGGGTTGATGAAAATTGATGGTTATGGCCTGTGGGGTTGCCTAGTGTTATATAATTGGATTTTTAAATCATTTAGCATATTAAACATAAGAGTAAATTACAGTTTTGGTCCTTGTGGTTTGCATGCTTTTTTATTTTCGGTCCAAGTTTTGTTTCTTCACCTTTTTTTGTTCCGTGGTTCGTATTTTATTGCACTGTTGGTCCCTCATAGAGTTACCGTCAATCTTTTATGTTAAGTGGGTTGTAAAAAGACCATTCTACCCTTAGGGACCAAAACTGTAATTTCTCAAAAACAAATAAAACAAGTCTCTCTCTCTCTCTCTCTCTCTCTCTCTCTCTCTCTCTCTCTCTCTCTCTCTCTCTCTCTCTCTCTCTCTCTCTCTCTCTCTCTCTCTCTCTCTCTCTCTCTCTGTTATGGTAAATTGTAATCTTTCAGATGATATATGGAGTTGGGTTTAAGCCATGGCAAGGTTCTACAAATTGGGTCGGAATTTGAAGAGATGTCTGAAGGAGCTCTGTTTTTCGAAATCCTATTCAGATTATGGTCGGATCACGCAAGAACTTTCCAATGATATAAAATTGGTGCCAAGAGGGCATTTTACGATTTACTTTCGTGAAGAAGAGGACGATGCACAAAGAGTTTTGGTGTCGGTGATTCATTTCAATGACCCATTTTTGGCGATCTCTTGAGGGAAGTTGAGAAGACTTGTCGGTTTAATCATTGCGGCGACATTCATGTACCCCGTCGGATATCGAAATTTGAGAATGTACAAACTAGGATTTATGCAGCTAGTGGTTGTGGTGGAAGAATGGTACATCGCCATTCATGGCGGAGGTGGTTGTAAGTCATACACTGGCTATATTTTTATTGTGGCTATTTTTCTACGACAATAGTATATCATTTTGAACATATTTTGAAAAAAAAAATTATGGATAACTTTAAATAGATACAATATATTTTATTGGGATTTTGCTGGTTTTTATATTTGTTTTTCTTTTATTTTCGGTTGTCGCCTTGTAAATACAATTTCAATTTCATCCACTTTCTTTAGTGATTGTGAATTTATTTTCGTGTGAAGTAAAAATTGTCTAAATACAAGAAACAACAAAAACAAATCCGTTAGATCATCGAAATTATAATTATAATGCAAAATATCATTGAAATATTTCTCCTAAACTTCTTCACTCTAACGGATGTGGATAGAGAGATAGAGGGAGAAAGAAAGTAAGTGAGTGTGTGTATGTGTGTGTGTGAGAGAGACTTGTTTTATTTATTTTTGAGAAATTACAGTTTTGGTCCCTAAGTGTTAGAGGTGGCAAAACCTGACACGACACGACAACCCGACACGAACTCGACACGAAATAAACGGGTTTGGGTAAGAGATTTCAACCCGTTTAATTAAACGGGTTGACACGACACGACACGATAATTAAACGGGTAAGGTCAGGGTTGAAACTTTCAACTCGAAAATGACACGAAAATGACCCGTTTATTTATATTAAAGTTTTTCTAATTCTTATATAAATTGGACAGGTCAAAAACCAATACCATATTTAAAAGAAAAACTTCTGATTGACGTGTTTTATAATATGGAAGTCGCTTAGCCACCTAGGTCATGATTCATCTTCACTTTTCTACTTTCTCACTCATACTCCACAGTTTCACTTGGCCTCTCTCTCCTCCTTAACCTCGTCATGCATCTCCTCGACTCCTAATCTTTTAACATTGCTCAATAAACTTAGTGTGAATGCTTCTACTACTACTTTTTCATGTTTTCCTTTTTGCCTAAAACTCCTATTCTTTCAACATACTTAGTGTTTCAACTCGAAAAGTGACATGATATATTTACAAGGACTAAACCCCAAACCCGAAACTCGACACGAACTCGACACGAAAATAAACGGGTTGACACGACACGACACGATTATTAAACGGGTTGGGTTAGGGTCGAGCACTTTCAACCCGTTTAATGTTTTGACACGACACGAAATCGACACGACACGACACGTTTGCCACGTCTACTAAGTGTAGAATAGTCTTTATACACCCCACTTGATAGAAAATATTGATGGTAACTCCATGAGGGACCAATATTGCAATAAATTGTCAACCATCTGGACAAAAAGTGTGAAAACACAAAACGTGGACTAAAAGTGAAAAAATATACAAACCATAAGGACTGTAATTTTACTGTAAAGAAAGTAATTTTCCAAATATCTAAAAAATTGTCAAAGCAGGTTGTCTCTATTTGGCTTTTCATTTTACGGGCCTAGCTATTTGACAGATCGAGTTTATATTCTTCCATCTTGGTAAACAAAATGTTTAAAGAATGATTTTAAACGTAAATTTTATTGTTTTGTCAATTATCAAAAGGGTGTCCTTAACATTAACTAGTGATTTCGTATTTATTTTTTTCGTAATTACCCTCACTTTTAGTAAATTAAGAAATTTAATTTTCCCTCAAAATAAAGATAGTTTTCTCTTTATTTTTGTAAATCGACAATATATGAACAATAAAAAAACTAGATATGAAAATTAACTAATGTTAAATGACTCATCATTTAAAAGCTACTACAACCGAAATTCTTCTATACATGATTAACGTGTTTTTCTTTCTATAATTATGATAATCATTGTATGGATTTATGACATTTATATAAAAATATTTTTTAATACTAAACAAATTTTAAATATTTTAATTTGTTTTATTATTTAAACTTATGTTAACAATATGTTTAATTTAAGTTACTAATCAGATGGCTAGCAAATATGTACCGCGGAGAACCAACAAACACGTTACCAACCGTACCAATATGGTACCGGTAGTACCATACGAATTAAGCAGTCTTGGTACGGTAACGGTACAAAATTTTGAATATCATGGTTGTATCGCACCAACCAATTCTTATATATATATATATATATATATATATATATATATATATATATATATATATATATATATATATATATATATATATATATATATATATATATATATATATATATATATATATATATATGTCAATTTCAGTTATCAATTTTAGTTAGTACTAATAACTAACAAATCAAACTCGGATATCAATTACTAAAACAACTCTTAATACTAATTTTTGTTTTCAAACAACACTAGATATTACAACCAAACTACTAACACAAGCGAGTAAGCGACAGACAGTTGATCTCAGGGCAAACAATATTATAAGAAACTACTAATGTTCACGTTTATCTTCCAATTCTGATGAATGAAATGGGTTTATCTCACCTCATCCAATTCCAACGCCTCTTTCCTCGAGACCCTTTTCTCCAAAATCCAATTTTATCAGCCAGATTGTGAATCCCTTTTCTTCCAGCACACCCGCTTCAGACCAAAAACTTCCCTCTCTTTCGATCAAATAGATTCCATTGAGAAATAACGCCCCAAAAAAGACGAAACCCTATAACGAATCTATGCTTGGCGTGAATCCAAGAAAGAAAAGCAACCCACGCTCCAGTTAACTAAATAACACCTTATCTGAAGTTGCTCTTGAATCTACGAGGCAGATGACGGAGATACCTCATGCCGCCAGTTCTAGTCGTCTTCCTAAGGATCGCCTTTAAGCTCCAGTTATATATATTCATCAAAATAAAATAAAATCGGACACACAGTGTGTGTGCTTTGTTCCTTCTCTTACCAGACACACAGTCGTCAAAATCAAGCAAAACCAGTCGTCTTTCCTGATGCGAGCAGCAGAATGTCGACTCTTCTGAAGATGGAAGCTCTGACGACCATACCGGACACACAATGTGTGTGTGTGTGTGTGTGTTTTGTTCCTTCCCTTACAGAAATTCCCCGTACCTTTTACCTGCAATCGTTTCAATCATACACAGTTAGTATACATACAAACAGGTATTCGTATATATATACAGAAGAAATCGGAGGATCAATCACTATCGTTTTTCGTCGCTGAGATCCTGCCTCTTTGAGCTTATCCTGGTCGAAGAGAAAGGGACGATGCGGCTATATATTAATTCAAGACAAAACCAAAGGGTGGGTGGGGGATGGGTAGGTTTTTTTTTAAATAAAAAATCATTTTAAAAATATATTAAAAAGAAAAAGGAAAAAAACTAAAAGAATAATATTCATAAATGGTCCCTTTTATGAAAAAATACCATTTTGCCCTTATATGTTATCTATTTAACAGCCAAAAGTTGACGGAGGGACCATTTATGAAAAGATATTAAACCACAGGGACTATCCTTGAAGTTTTGAAAGTTAGGGACTAAAGTTGATTTTTTATGAAACCACATGGACCAATTATGAAGTTTTGTCTTAATAATTTGATGTAATGATTTTTGGTGTCTCTAGTATTGTAATAAAAGTAAATTATACGAGGGGTCCCTATGGTTTGAGATAACTTACACGTTTGGTCCCTAATCTTTTTTAGTTATGACAGTCCCTATTGTCAAGTTTTGTTGTCACTGACAGACATAAAAAGTCTAATATACCCTTAATATATATTTTTTATTTTCTTTATATTATTAATTATTATTTTTCTTATTATTATTATTATTATTATTATTGAAATAAAATAAATGAAAATATCTCATATATCCCCACTTGCATTCTTCTCTCTCTCTCTCTCTCTCTCTCTCTCTCTCTCTCTCTCTCTCTCTCTCTCTCTCTCTCTCTCTCATCTCATCTCCTCTCACCCCATTCCACTAGTACCACCACCATCCACCACCCTCCTCTCTGAAAATCAAACCTAAAACTTAATTTGAAAATCAAACCCAAATCTGAACATCAAACTTAGAGCTTAATCAGAAAATCAAATAATAGGGACTTTCTGAGATATTTTTATTTATTCAAATTTAATAATAATAATAAAAATAATAATAATAAATTAAAAAATAAATTATAAAGGGTAAAATTGTCTTTTTCCATCTGGCAAGGACCAGGCACGGAAGAAAATCAAATAATAGGGACTGTCCAAGTTAAAAAAAGTTAGGGACCAAACATGCAAATTACCCCAAACCACAAGGATTATTCGTGTAATTTACTCACATAATAATTGTAATTAATAATAGATTCTTTTTCAATTGTTTGTAGTGTATTTTGAATGTAAATACAGACCAATTGAAAATCCAAGACGAAGATAACAACACCAAAATGCTTTCGTTTTGTGGACTTGAAAAGCCCAACATCATGAAGCCTTATATCTTTTGGGCCAACTACTTTGCTTAGGAATGACTTGGCTATCTCGGACCAAAGCCTTGGTAGCATTAGCCAACTAATGGAGGCTCAGCCCAAGTTGTTGGACCATTGGGCAGTGTCTTTGCCAACCTAGGCCTCATCGGTGACAGGAAATAGACAGTTGCAGGGATAATGTCATTGTAGCACAATGAAGCCGCATCTTGTTTCGAACCTATATAAAAAAGACGACGTGGAGAGAGAAAGAGAGAGAGAAAGAGAGAGAGAGAGAGAGAGAGAGAGAGACATAAAGAGATAAAGAGAGCATGTCATCTCCACATCATCGATGAATCATTGGTCCCCCTATTAAATGAAACCTAATTCAATATACCACTGCATTTCTTATTCCCTTTTTAGGATCCCAAAAAACACTATAAAGTGAAATGTTTTCATATTCTTCAACATCATGTAACTCAGTTCAAGCGCATCGATAAACGAGCTAATGTCAACATCAAGATGTGTGAGTTACCATACTCGTTTCCTGAAACTGGGAGAACTTCTTGTAGCATCGTGAACCCAAGACGTCGCTCTTGGATTTGTTTGTACTTGTTAGTGAGTATGGATAGTGAGTATGGATTCTTGTTATTTAATTGTAACCGGTTGTAAAATGCAAGACTTATACCTAGTTTTGCATCAATGTTATAAAAACACCAAATGTGTCTGTTTGAAACCCTAAATATTAATACCAAATTGTTGTTTGATCAAAATTGTATGTCGGTTTGATACCCTAAATGCTAATACATGTTTTGCTTATTGTATTCAGACTCATAACCCCAAATGAACTACATCAAATAGAAGGATGACAAACTGGAGGAGGTCTACTACAAATACCTTCTATTTGTCACAAAACAAAAACTTGATGCCAAAGAATATATAAGCCAAGTAGGTCTTTATAGAAAGAGGATAGCTAAGTGAAGCAATACTCGCAAACCAAAATGAACAGTTGGAACTGCAGGTCAAGAAGTATGATGAGCAACTTTCATACAAAAAAAGTAAGTATGAAAATGAACCTTATGATGTGAAGTGTGTGGTTTATAGGTTGAAAAAGCTTGTTGTATGTTTATTTTTTATTATGATGGTGTGTTTGTTTAACTTATGCGGATAATGGTCGTTATGGGTAGTAGTAGGGGTTTTTGTACAAGTTTTTAGAGATTGGTTGATGAAGTATGATTCATAATGATTTGGTAGTCTTTCATGAATATATGTATGCAATCGCAATGCTAGGAAATCAGGTTGGGTATGTTTGTCCCAACAATTTTTTTGTAAAAGTTTATGGGTGTTAAAAACTACCTAGCCCATTAAGAGGGGTGATGATAATAAGTCTGGACAGCTTGACAACACGCGGCGTGACAGCCTACCAGCCAGCCTTGCCCTCCAGCATTATGTGACAGCCCACCAGCCAGCCTTGCTCTCCAGCACTGCAGGGCTGCATCTCCAGCTAGCCTTGCCCTCTAGCACTACAGGGCTGCATCTCCTGACAGCTAGCCTGGCAGCCTTGCTTGGCAGCACTGCTTTGGCTAGCTGGGCCTGAATTGGGCTGGCCCAAGGCCTGACCTTATTGTCCCTATAAATAGAACATGAGGAAATCCTTCCTCCCCAAGTTATCAGCCTCCATCCTCTCCCTCTCTAGATCTAAACGTTTACTCTCTACACATACACATTACATTACCATGGCTCTCTGCGTCCAGGACAAACCATCTCATCTCGTACATCATACTGACTTGATCGTCGGAGCCCACTCCCGGGGCACATGCCCTGGGACGGTTCTAACGATTATCTTCTTTGATTGTGACTAGGATCCAAGTCGGGAGCTCGCTAACGACATAAACCTCAGGACCTCTGATCCAGATCCTACACCAAGACCCGATGACAGATCTGATGTTACGACAAGGGGCATTTAGTAAAGTTTAAAATAACAAATATAATATTTTGGAGAGATTTGTCTATAAAATGAATGGCTATCTCCATGTTGGGATTTGTTTGTGCTTTTATAATGCATATTCTGATCACAATAGCATTTGGAGCACATGTTGAAGTACATGAATTAATGTTGATTCTTATATGTGTAATTAAACAAAGACCAATGTTATATAATGACATTTTGGATGATATGTGTTGTTTCTTGTCCCATTAAAAGTAATTGTTATATTAGGACAATTTGGTTCACATGTAATCTTTAAAAGATAGCATAAGGGACCATATCAGTCATTTTCATGCATGTAAAGTTAAACATATGTTATTACACTGTAAAAGTTTCTTACTGGCTTTAGTTAGTTACATGCATTACACAAGTATGTATTTAAAATAACATTATCTAATAACAGAAATTTGATAATATCTTAATTCTCACACAACATTGTCTATAACACAAGTTTAAAAACATCTAATAGAACAATCTAATATAATTTAACTGCCTTCTCCATTTAAATTTAGGTGTACCTGGCACACCTATTATCCCGCCTTAATTCCTCTTCACAGTCCTTTCTGATTTTCAGCATCTTATCAAAATGTCAGCAGTCGGTGTTTATTGGTGCACCTCCTCCTGCACATGTACATCATATAAGTTTATCCGCTCCTCTTCGTTAGCAGTAACCGACACCATGTACGAGTTAGTTCCCCCTCGTTTGGCTTTTTACCAATATGCATGTCATTAGCATAAACTTGGACCTCACCATTACCACCCTCATTCCTACTTACCTAAAACTCATGAAAATGTAATATTAGTTAATAAATAAGTGTTCTAAAGTAATGCATGTTACACATACCTGCACATTTTCCTAACTAAAAACTTTTTGTTTCTTAGCCTTTCTTGGATTAAGTGTTATGCACTACCCCTTGATATAAATGGATTTATTGTGACATAACTCTTTACGAATACTACATTTCACATTTTTTCCAACCTTAGACACTTTGTGCCTACTTTGGTCTTCTGCAGCATGTTTGGCCACATGTTATGTCACACCCTCAAACCGTATTGGCGGAAACGTTCGAGGGTGGATGACTTCATGAACAATATCGTAACAAAGTTGAATAATAGTGATTCCAAGCAAAACAACCATCATAAAATAATTGCAAAAGTTACATAGTTAAATGTTGCATGTTTCTATTACAATTACAAACGATGATTCAAAAATACATAAATGACGTCGTAATGTCCCTTCAACCATGCTCGTGGTTTACCTTTTTAGTTTCCTGAGAATACAAGTAGTTGAAAAAGTGTCAACAATTAAGTTGGTGAGTTCATAAGTATTTGTGTAAGAAAAGTCCTTTTGTTTGTAAACGATAGTATGTAAACCAAGAAAATCCAATATTTTCTCATAAAAATGTCCAAGTCTTTAAAACCCAAAGACTAAAATGTATAACGTAGTTTGTAATACCCAATGGTTTTACGTAGATGTTAGTGTGTGTAAATGAAATAAAACTTGTGTAATAATGTTCAAAATCACTAGATGAGAGTATCTTACCAAAAAGAGGTGTTTTACACTTGAAATGATGGAAGATGGTGGTGGTTTGTGGTGGTTTATGGTGGTGGCGGATTGAAGAGGTGGTGGAGGGTGGAGATGGAGAGGTGAACCGAGATTTTAGAGAGAAAGAGGGAAGATGTGTTGGGTGAAAATGATTCAAATGAGTTTGTTAGATTAAAATGAATTTTTAGTTAGAATTTTAGACTTTGACTTTTAGCTTAATAGGCTTTCTAGTCATGTAAGACCTTGAGACTTGCATTATCACCATGGGTTACACACATCAGCCGATGGGGTGGGGTGGGGGGGGGGGGGTAGGGTGGGATAGTTTTAATAAAATGCAACATACTTATATAAAATGAGTGATTTTTATAAAATCGTAAAACGTTTTAGCGAAATTTTATGAGTTTTTGGAGAAATGATGTTCTAAATAAATATTATATATAAAAACATTGTTAAATATTTATTTAGATTAAGTCGTAGCTCGTTAAACGATGAAATACGCGTTTAAGCGCAGTATTCTTCCGATTACGCGATTTTCGGTATTTTACCGAAAATTGTATTTGGCTTTAAAATTAAATAGTAGTTAGTATTACGCTTCATAATATATAATTTGTTATTCCATATTTGATGTTTAAGGCACCACATTTTGTATTTTGAGTCCAAACCCTGTGTACATTTATCCGTTCACAGCGGTTTAATTGTCGTAACTTTCACATATGAACTCCGTTTTCGACATTCTATATATCCACAGGTTTGTATTTACGAATACATCATTTTATGAATATTATTATTCTTAAAATAATAATTGTACGATTATCAAATTTTTACGCTACAGTAGTTTACTATTCGTATTTTCGGCGTTTACTCGATAATTGTTTTTTTTTTTTTTTTTTTTTTTTGGTAACCGAGGACCCCACCCGACCCATCCTTTGGATGACCCTGATGAAGCAACCTCGGGGCCCACGCACACCTGGCAGCAGGGTGGTCCGGGTCAATCACCTACGGGGGTAGAGAGGTGGCCAGTGGCCATCCCCTGATTGAAACCTAACACTCCCTATAGGGAAAGGGAGGGAGTGGGATTAGAACTTGGAACCTCTTTATGGGGGAAGAGAAAAAGTCCTAAGCCTTATCCACTAGGCCATCAGGGTGATGGTTTACTCGATAATTGTTTTAAATTAGCGTACGTAGTATTATAATATCTAATAATACATCGTAAAATTATGGAAAAAATACTTTTCAACATATGGATTAACGTACGCTTCATTTGACTGCATTGACTTTTGTTGACCAAAATTTACAATTGTCACATGTTACTACCATTCATCCATGTAATCGTATACTTGTATGATTTCATGTAGATAATGTTTGTAAATATGTTGTCTATATAAGCTTCTACATCCCTATTAAGAAAACAAATATAATTTATAAAATGGTCACATCCATATCCATTTAATTGCCACAATCTACAAGAACATGTTTTCCTTTCAGGAACAACCTTAAATGCACCAACAGTACCTCTAACCTCAAATTGGTTTAAATAGTTAGGTAGAACGTGCCAATTCCTCTAATGAATATTAAGTTCATTAATTTTTCCTATATGGCTGGGCATAGCTAATTTCCACATGTCTGTCCCTTCAATTTCAACTTGTACAACCTATACATCATGTACAATCTTATATCCTCTAACATAGTAATTATAGGCTTTATCCTAGCATCCACGATGAGTGCATTGAATCTCTCAAACATACCATTCTATTCAAAATCACATATCCCTGTTTGGTAAAATGCTCTAGATCAGGTCTTTGAGCCTTTGTATTGAGGTACTTATGAGCAAATAAGGGTTAAAGCTTTGGCAGCTCTCTAAAACAATTATTCATAGTAGGGCCCATTATATATTTTCTTCAAATTTGAACATATATGTCTAGCATATTGTTTATGCTCTACATATGGCAACTTGTATTAAACTGCCTCAATCAAACCCTAATATGGTATAATGAAAATATGATGAAAAAATAGGAGGAATTACCTAGTCATTGACCTGAAATCAATGTATGTCCAATTCTGAAATGTAATTGAATACCATCCATAAGATTTTCCAAAAACTATTTCCAATTGTCTTTGTTTTCCACATTTACAATTGCCCATGAAATAGGGAATAACTGGTTATTTGCAAGATTCTGTCCATCCCATCAAAACACGCATAAAACTTATTACCCTTCGGCAAGCTTCCGTCCATCCCTTTTCCACTACATCAAAACACGCATAAAACTTATTAGATATTTTTTCCATCTGGCATACAGTTCACATTTAGCTTCACGTTAGAATAAGGATCCATAAGAGTTCCTTCAACAACTTATAATGGATATTTTTTTACTCTTCTGCATTGGCCAAGGATGACATTAATACCATACTTCTTCATAACTTCATGTCTTAGTTTTCTTACACTCATTTTATGACTATGTACAATCTCATTAGTATAATGACTCTGTATCCACACATATGTTACTCGTGAACCTAATATAAAGTTCCTTGCACAATTCTGATTTTCCTTTAAAGACTTAATCTGAAAGGTTTCTTCATCAGTCATTTAATAGACCCATAACATGAAAATGCATTCACCTTTACACCACTTGACCAACAACCTTTTTTTATCATTTTTCAAAGAAACGTTGGTAGCCATCGGCCACAACAAAGTTGCACAACATGTTTTTTACTTCCCTCGGGTTAAATCTCATACCAAGTATAGGCTTCTACTTTTCCCATTGTAATGACTCAATATTAAAGATGACGTGATCTTGGATTGTTGGTTTAGTTTGACCCATATCATCTTGATCATTGTTGTCCTCCTCCTGAGTATACAATTTACTAAGAAATAGATCATTTCAATGTTTTGTTCATAGTTATTGGTTCGTCAATATAATCCAAGTCAACACATCTAATATCAGTTATATCATCTTCATTGTCCACACCAATAATACATTAATCATGTTCATCAACTTCTTTCTCAAAATCAAACCTTTGCTCTAATCCATCACCAAAATGATCTAAATACATGTATATTTTACCATTTGTACCATGAACATGAAAAATAAAACCTGTTTAGTTTATATAATTTGCAATAAGGCGAAGACTAGTCGACGGGGGTTTATTTGGATCATCGTAGTAAAGTTTACGATACTCTTGCATGAAACGTTCGAGGAAAGTAATACACTCAAAGTAGGTCATAGAAAAAAAACTCATGATCGTTAAAGGTAAACTTTATATCGTCAATATAAGAATAAGGATATCGAAAAAATACCCCTTGAAAGTTGAGTTCCACAATTGGATATAGTCCATCAGGGTTTGAAGTTGAGATTTCTTCTATTTTGATGGTCCTTGAGCTTGATTGTTAGACGACTTCGAAAACCCTAGTTCGTTGTTGTTTTAGTTTTTGGATAGAGACTTGATGTTTTGTAACTCAGTTATTATTACATGGCTTACTTATGTGGCATTTGCAAATATATATATATATATATATATATATATATATATATATATATATATATATATATATATATATATATATATATATATATATATATATATATATATATAGGAACCCAAAATCCGGTAAGAACCGTAAGAACAAATCTGGACATTTAATCATGAAAAATGGGTGGATAAGATTGAATGTGAATAAAATGTCACATCTTAAAAGTTTAGGGGGCTACTTGTATAAAAATCAAAACTATTTGGTAGATAATACAAATTAATAAGGGTAATATGGTAATTACAACGAGACCCCCCACCAGATTGCGACACTTGTCGCTATATGGTTTGCTGGGTTTTTTTATTCCCCCGCTTAGTTTTTGGGCCATAACTTTTTTTTCCTTTGTAAAAAAAATTCTAAAAAAATCAAAGTTCTTAAAATTTAATTCTCTACAAAACAAGCACAATCATGAAAATTTGAAAAAAAATATATATTTTTATTTTTTATTATTATAAAAAATCAAAAATTAAAAAAAATTCTAAAAATTATGAAAATTTAATGGATAATTGTAGATATTATATTAGTAAGTTTGCAAAAAAAATTTTGAAAAAAAAAGGTTTTTTTCATGTTTATTTTTATATTTTAAGTAAAAAAACATTAAAATAGCAAAAAAATACATATGATCCAAAAATATTAAAACCAAAATATGTTTTATGATTCAAAACTTATGATCAAAGATGCAATATTCGTTATGATTCAAGATCCAAAAGTCGTTATGATCCAAAACGAGTTAAAAAAAACATATAACGACAAAATGATTCAAAATTTATGATTCAAGATGCAAAAAAACTATGATCCAAAATGTTATGATCCAAAAATACATGATCCAAAACGTTATGATTAAAAATATCATGATCCAAAGTGATTAGATTAAAGATACGAAAAAACCGTTAAAATTAAGGTTAAAAAATATTAAAAATTAAAAAATATACATAAAAAACAAAAAAAAAATTAAAAATTGAGTACTGTAGCATTCAAAAAATAAATAAATAAATAAATGAAAAAAAATAAAAATCTAAAAACCGAGTATAATAGAAAATAAAAAAAAATTGAAAAAAGTATAATTTTTTTTGAAAAAAAATAAATAATAAAAAAAATAATAATAACGAAAAAAACGAAAAAGGAAAAAAAACGAGAAAAAAACCTACTTAAATCACGTTGAAAAAAAAAACCCACTTAAATCCTCGAGTTCGTATTTTGTTCCGTGGACGTGCGTCGCACGTGATTGCGTCACGTCGAAGGAAGACGTTTTGACGTTATTGCCCTTATGAGAATGATTGGACGAGAATAGTCCTCATGGTTCCTACCGCATTTTGGGTTCCTACCGGATCCTAACCCTATATATATATATATATATATATATATATATATATATATATATATATATATATATATATATATATATATATATATATATATATATATATATATATATATATATATATATATATATATATATATATATATATATATATATATATATATATATATATATATATATATATATATATATATATATATATATATATATATATATATATTATTGTACAAAAACATGAATGTTAACAAAAACACGAATTCTTTTTTAGTTGTATTAACCGTATAATGTTGATGATCTTTTGCATGCATGCAAATTTGTTGTAATAGAAAGTTTATAATGATTGTACAAAATAAACACTTTCTAGATATAAATCTTTCCATTTAATTGTAGAAACACTTACAAGTGTAATGTTTTGGTCTGGCAAGACCGAAGTCATATTATAACCCTAAGGTGAATTCCACGTACTGATAAGACCTAAGCCAAAATTCAAAGTTACAAATGAGATGGTATAACCAACGTCTTGGTAAGACCTAATCTTGTGAAAAATATGAGACTATACGTGTCATTTTGACACCAACAGTTGTTCGAAGTCCGGTAAAGATCTAAGAGTTACACTTATTGTATCTGGTCCCATTAACTATCGATTAAACTTATCGTTTATACATGATAAACTTTAATATATATTTTAGCCGTTATCAGCTTAAATTTATCACAAACACAATATTGATGAATATTTAAAATTGGAATGTTGCAATACAATAACGACTACCTCAAATTTACTCTAATATTATTTTTTTTTATATTTTAATTACATAATTTTATTTAACACATATGTATTCATTTTGTTATTCTATAAACAAAGGTCATAATTATGCATCCTAATAATAATAAACATGTAGTTGTTCAATGAATCACTAAAGATACTTAAGAAACAAGATAATTATATAATTTACTTTATGTATCTTATTTGTGTGCATTATAACTCTCTTTTTCGATTCAAAGAAAAGAAGAGATGTCCTTTACTAAAAGTAAAGATAAAGATAAATTTGACAAATTGGTCCTATCCACCTTCAAATTTGATTACCACTAAAGCCTAATGCATGGAGTGGGTCGTTCTTTCAGTAACACATATATAGAAAGAAAAACGATATATGATTGAGGAAAGTTTGAAGATGATGAAACATCAATGATTATTATTTAAGTAATTGTATTTTTTTGTCTGAATAATAATTTTTGATGATATCAAAAGTTAATGTGAAAATTCGAATAAAAGGGAAATACTCATTTGATATTATATAAATCAGATCATGTGAAAACGAGATTGTACAATATCGTTGTATTCATTAAAGACGAACTTTTCATGTATGTGTATTTCATAATTTTTGGTATAGTATTTATATTTAAAACTATGATGAATTATTATTAAGTAACTTTAAATTGATACTAACTCAATATAAATCTTTTGTTAATCTTTCAAATTTACCTATAATATGTTTTATACATGTATTGATCGTTGTCTAAAGTCGCTTCATTATTTCACACGGGGTGTATCTTGTTTCAAAATTTGTAGGCTTTTGAAAGTTTCACATGTTCCATAAAATGAAAAATAAGAAAGATTAGTCTCACAAGTATAATGTTTGGATGTGTAACGTCTTTTGGATTATTCGTAGAAAGTTTATTAAGATTGTGTTTGTTTTTTTTCTAAAATATCATTCTTGACCATTTTTGTGTGTGGGCAGACATATATTTGGCTAGCAGGCTATTTGTTTTTAAGAACACCGTATATGTCAACGTCTACACACCATCTTTGCATAGAAGACTTGAAAAATAGCTTCTAAACTCTACAAACATAATTTAAACTTACAATATATATTTTTTAATCTTTTACTCTAAAAATATATTTTATAAAAACAACATTCATTACACAAAACATTAGATTTCTTTTTCCCGGTAAAAACACATTCAAAAGCTCAATCGCTAAATTGGTAAGAGTCAATTATGTTTTTTTATGTATTATAATTTATTAACTTATTTGTATGTCCGATTAAATCTGGATATGAATCAACAATATTTTTTAATTGCTAAGACTGATTACATTATATTTTTAATACTTCATATGAAGAATTTAACTAACAAGATGTTAATAAATAAAAAACTAGACATTTACTTGACCAATATTAGTATTGTTATGAATTTTGGACATCTTTAACTCATCTTCAATGTTTTAACATATCTTTTAATTAAATCGATAAAAGATAATATAAAAATTAAATCCTCCCCAACTTATTACATTATAGTTAACATCAAAAAATTTATTTTAGGTATATTAATCTCAATTCAACTTTTATAATTTTCCAATAACTAGAATGATTGAAAATGTCTTTTAAATTTAAAAAAAAATAGTGTATTTAAATTTTAGTTTATTATAGTAGATTGTAGACTTTAAAAAAAACAAACAGTCTTTATCTTCCAGACTGCACACGTTGGTCCACATCTTCTACTGCAGATGTGGTCTGCAGACTGGAGATATTTTACAACTTCAAAACAAACAACACCTAAGTAACTAAATGAATGTGTAAAGTCTTTTGGATCGAGAGCGAATACGTGTTTTTTAAACCCAAACCGTCTCAGAACCGCCAAGAACAGGTTGATTCCAGTTCTCATTCTTTTGAAACTATTACTAACCTGGTATCTATCGAGGCCAATTCTAGAACCGGAACTGTCATGTATCTATTATTTTATTAATACACAAATATTTTTATTTTTTAATATATTGAAAATTTAAAATAACTTTGTTAATAAAAAGAATTTCGTTTTTGGTTAGTGTTGAACTTTGATGTGTTCTAGGTTGAGTTGTCATCCAGTGTGCCTAGTGAGTTGATTTTTAGTACATCGGGTTAATGTAATTATAGCACATCAAAATTGCAGATTTTACCCGATTTGGTCCTTGAAGTTATGTTTTGCGTAATTAGCCCTTAAACTTGAATTAAACATGTCAATTACACCATAATTTACAAATGTTTAGGGATCAATCGTTAAACAGGCTGACTTGGGATTTTCTTTATTTTTTTTCTTTTGGAAATGTCACATAAGTTCCGAAAATAAGCTAATAAAGTGACTAAGAAGAAGTCGGGTGTCAATTTAAACACAAAACGACAAAGCTACAAAACTAGGGTTTTGTCGTGGTGTTGCGATCAAGTTGAAGCACTATCGTAGCAAAAGAAATTGCTATCTCGAGCCCTCAGGGTTTATATCTGATTGTGGAACTCAACTTTTAAGTGGTATTTGCTCGATGTTCTTTCTCTTCCGATGATGGTATAAAATATTAAAAGTCATATTTTGTCAGTTATAATAATATTGTCACAACAACCCTCTTGAGAGGCCTTCACTCTTTTGCAAATGATATAGACTACGCAGCTTTTACTTTTGAAGCTTATTGTACAGATGGTAAAATATTGATGTATGTAGTTCATATTGGTGATGGATTAGAGGAATGGTTTGATTCTGAGAAAGAAACTGATGAACACGATTCATGCTTGTTGTTGGGAAAAATGAACATGATGAAAGGTTTTCTGCAACCATGAACTAAGTAACCTAAGTTCACATGCAACGTATAAGGATCTATGTTTTCTACTATTGAACATATAACAAAACCTAAAAGCCAATAAAGTCATCAAAAGAATAAAACCAGAAAACTAACCTTTAGATTTCTTGGAAGCAAAGCAGCAAAAATATCCTGCCTCAAATGAAGTCACACCCTTAGCCGGGAGGTTTATGGATCGAAATTCCAGAGAGAAAATAATAGAATGAGCAAGCGATAATGAGGTCTAGGGGTCCCTATTTATAGGGAACCAAATGGCAAAGCTAAAGCCCTAGCCGCAGCCCATTTTCCGGATTATTTGTACGCGCGCCGCGGCCAAATCGTTTGCGCGCCGCAATTCAACTATTGAATTTGTACGACTTTAATCCCTGACCTCCTGATTAATCTAATTAATGCCACAGAAATTAATCCAATTAATTTCTGATTAATTATTAATCAAATAATATTATTTCTTATTAATATATTATATCCATAATATATTAACAAACAATATCTTGATTTATTAGTCATATAATAAATCAACCCTTTCTCTCTACTTAACTTTCCACCAAACCTCCAGCATGAGGGCAACCCAAATGGACTATGCTACTATTAATTAGGTAAATACTAATTATTAGTCATGGCTTAGACACCTAATCCAACAGTCTCCCACTTGGATAAGTCTATGACTATAATTACCAATTTAACCTCTAATTAACCAGCACTTTTAGCTTCCTAGAAACCGCTGCCAAACTCTGATCTAATCAGTTCTGTCCATAGATAAGTGATCAGATGATCCTCCGTCACTTGTTGTGCATTCTGACATACATATAAAACATCTAAAAACGGCACCAAGAAACTTGATGTGTTATTAGCGTTTATAAGATTTTCGAAAATGATTTCACATTAGTTTTACATTTATGAACAGGGAAATACCATGTATGAATAGAACAACACAATTAGGCAAGTGTACCTAGTCGATTGTAGTATAGTAATGGTAAATCCGGGTTGTCGACCCAAGGGAAAACGGCTATCTTTAAGTTAAGAAAATCAATTATCAATTAATAATTATTCAAGAAAATACTCAGGGGCGAGTTTTAATGAAAACTCGTAAAACTTTGATAATAAAATAAATGACGAAATAATAAATGATCATAACAAAAATAACAAAGGAAACTTTCGTCTAGGATCTGTTGATTCATATAAACCTATGTTGACTAGTTTTGATTATGTGCAATGAGTTTAAATAAGTTGCATTAAGTTGTAGGATCGTATGGTCAAGTCACCAATTCTATGACTAATAAGTTAAAATAGCACAATGGTCATGTAACTAATTAACTTATAATCATCAAGTATTAATACAATCTAGCATGCAAACATAGCCCATATCCTAATGGTCAAAGTGATATGTTCATACAATCAATGGTCATGAGTTGCAACTAAATGTGATATAAGTCTTATTTCACTAATCAAGTTTATAACTTAGATAACCTTCCTAGTTAAATGGTCAATAACTAGTCCAATGATATATAGTTGTCAATTATACATCATGACGGTTCATGTGATCAATACGTTTAAATGGCCATTTAAACTTAATCATATGAAGATGGCAATCAAGAATACAAACCGTAACCACATTTAATATGTATAGCATGCAAGTTATATATCCTAACCGATATTAAACTCGAATCAAGAACTAGATCAACACATATTATATTAATGAATCAACATCACCTCGGTAAAAGTTACGGGAAATATAAATTACAAAATATAAAAGTAAACACTACTTAGATTCGATTGAACCATCTAGTTATGTTTGATATGCTATTAGTGCAATGGATATTGAACGTTAAATACCGATTTCTAAAGTGATTAGATGTTTTGGTCCAACTACCTAATCCTATGATTATAAGGTCATTAATGGCAATGGTCATGCTATTATGTATTCCAAATAATCATGTATTGGTTCGTATCATACAAGGTTCATTCGAGATTTTGATCTCAAAGGTCATGATAATCAAATTGGCGTCAAATGAATTATGCGAGATAAAATATAAAACGTTTAATATCCGATAAATAACAATCAAATCATAACTAAACAGTAATCAAATCTAAGTAACAAATAATACAGATAACATAATCTGAAGAATACGGCTTAGGAAATCATAATAGAATGCTAAATATATATAAAGCAAACCGAATGAAGTCCCGGCCGAACATTCTTCAAGCTCTCGATTCCATAGTTTCCCCTTCGATTCTACAAGCTTTCTGGCCGAGTTTGGTGGTGTGGAGGTGCAGAGAGACAATCTGGTCTGAAGGTGGTGTAAGTGTTCTCTTAAAATGAGAGCTGAATGGCTTGTATTTATAGTTGTCGCTGGAGCAGGGCGGGGTGCGCCCAAAGTGAGGCGCAGTGCGCCCAAAAAGCAGATCTGTGCACGTGGTCAACTGTCGCACGAGGAAGCACGTGGTTTGCAGCTTTAATGTCGGATCTGAGGCGCGGTGCGCCCAAAAGGTAGGCGGGGTGCGCCCTTGCACATGCTTGGCAGGTCGGTTGAATCATTGGATAAACGCACGCTCGATTATTTTAATCAAAAGTCTGACGAAAAGCGGGATCTGGTCCCCCTTTGGGCGCGGTGCGCCTGGTTGTGGGCGGGGTGCGCCTAGGTTTCTGGCAGATTTTCATTTTGCTTCTTTTTAAGCTCAAATGCTTGTGTAATTCGTTCCTTCGCTCCAAACGCGTATTTTTAGCTTCAAAACGAATATTTAAACATATTAGGTATCTTTTAGTTCATAACATGTATAAAACTAAACTAAAATCACACTGATATCGTGCGGAAAATATGTATAATTTACGCGATATCAAAATACCCCACACTTGAACTTTGCTTGTCCTCAAGCAAACTACAATTTATAACCAAGCCAAAATGTTTTGATGTCCAAACAACTTTTCATACGCTACCACAGATCTAGCGTTTATTACCGATGTTAAGAATAAAGAATTTAAGAATAAACATAGTAGATTATACCTAGTCCTATGTACATATATTTATCTTTTCAAAACTTTAAATAAACTCTCTTTCTATAAACGACAAGTCTTTTAGATTGATAAAAACTCATTTTTACATAACATCGAATACACCCATGAAAGATTCTTCTACCTCAAGACTTTTTGTCAAATTTCCCATATTTAGAATAAAAATCATGCTGGACTAAATTTATCAAGTTAAGTTATTATATCCATTTTTCCGTACCTTTGAAACTCGTGACTTTCTATGGAACTCTTGATTACAAATTTTCGATTCAAGACTGTACAGAGTCTACTAATTCAAATTCCAAAGGCCACTAAGGAAATTCCATGACTTTCGATGACACCCGTGTAGCGAGCTTTCGACAATATTATCCCAAACCAGATGGTTTTAGGTAATAAGGAGTAGAAATGCCCGTAGGCCCCATTTTATGTCTACTTGCTCGAATGCCAAAGGCCACTGATTGAATTTTCCTTCCTGAGTCTCAATCTTATGGTATAACATTACTTGACTTCTGCTTTTTAACACATCAGATTTCTTGAGAATTTTTCTCATTTTAAGTTCATTTATCGAGGCTTATTTTCCTCAATTTAGTAACAGCATATAATTCGCACATTTTTGTAAGTAGGGAAACTGACTCAATCTGTTTTGGCAAAAACTCAATTTTTAACAATTGATAAAATTCCAATGGGTTTATTTCATTATTTATGCAAAACATTTTGTAACTACCATTCTAAAAACTTGTCCTCTACAAAACTAGACTTTAGATAAAACAATGAAAAACAAAAATACATACATAAAATTAAATGTAACCTACAAATTTATTTTCAAAACATTTTTCTTAACAATTACCTTTTTAGCGTTCAATTTTGGGAAAAGATGTTTAAGATAACAAAAATTTTAATTGGCTCAGTTAATCATTGCAGTATGACGTCCTAACCCTACACTTATATTATACAATAATTCTATTGTATATATAATTCAAAACAGTAAAGGGAGCAAAATGGAACAGACTCCCCTTGGGTATCGGTCGACGTCATATATGAGGCACTTTCCACATAAAAGAATTCATTGAACATGCTGCCAGCATTGAATCTTTAGCAAATCTGCATAAACATCACTCGGACAAAAATTATTCATATACAAATAAACACACAAAAATTAAATCACAAAAGTAAAAGTAATAATAACGAAAGAAAAATATCACTCATTTTGTGATCCCTGAAGTTTCAAATCCGTGGCTACCGGTTTGCAGGTGTAGTGTGGCTGTGCGACTTTTGACCGTCGTCAGTATCGCTGCCCCTACTGTAAAGAAGCGTCCCTCTTCTCAGTAGTGGCTTATTTTTAGCCATGTATCATTATGTACGACCAGTATCTGCTTCGGGTGTTTACGCGTCAAGCATGTTTTCGTGTCGCATAATTTTTGAAGTTGTCTCTTTCTCAACGCGATCCAGATTGTCGACGCGTTGCGTCCGGATGGCATACACGTCGCATTGCGTGAGCAGAAAAGACTTCAAATTTTTGTTACTTCATTTTTCCCCAAATATTCACCCCACACTTAAAATATGCTTAAGGTGTGCAAATATCTATTTATGATTAGTGATATGTCAATCAAAACAATAAAAATACATAACACAAAAACAAATTTAAAATCACACAAATATTAACTAATAATTTAATTTTCTATACAAAAAAAATAAATCCGAATTCCCCGGCAACGGCGCCAAAAACTTGTTGTGCATTCTGACATACATATAAAACATCTAAAAACGGCACCAAGAAACTTGATGTGTTATTAGCGTTTATAAGATTTTCGAAAATGATTTCACATTAGTTTTACATTTATGAACAGGGAAATACCATGTATGAATAGAACAACACAATTAGGCAAGTGTACCTAGTCGATTGTAGTATAGTAATGGTAAATCCGGGTTGTCGACCCAAGGGAAAACGGCTATCTTTAAGTTAAGAAAATCAATTATCAATTAATAATTATTCAAGAAAATACTCAGGGGCGAGTTTTAATGAAAACTCGTAAAACTTTGATAATAAAATAAATGACGAAATAATAAATGATCATAACAAAAATAACAAAGGAAACTTTCGTCTAGGATCTGTTGATTCATATAAACCTATGTTGACTAGTTTTGATTATGTGCAATGAGTTTAAATAAGTTGCATTAAGTTGTAGGATCGTATGGTCAAGTCACCAATTCTATGACTAATAAGTTAAAATAGCACAATGGTCATGTAACTAATTAACTTATAATCATCAAGTATTAATACAATCTAGCATGCAAACATAGCCCATATCCTAATGGTCAAAGTGATATGTTCATACAATCAATGGTCATGAGTTGCAACTAAATGTGATATAAGTCTTATTTCACTAATCAAGTTTATAACTTAGATAACCTTCCTAGTTAAATGGTCAATAACTAGTCCAATGATATATAGTTGTCAATTATACATCATGACGGTTCATGTGATCAATACGTTTAAATGGCCATTTAAACTTAATCATATGAAGATGGCAATCAAGAATACAAACCGTAACCACATTTAATATGTATAGCATGCAAGTTATATATCCTAACCGATATTAAACTCGAATCAAGAACTAGATCAACACATATTATATTAATGAATCAACATCACCTCGGTAAAAGTTACGGGAAATATAAATTACAAAATATAAAAGTAAACACTACTTAGATTCGATTGAACCATCTAGTTATGTTTGATATGCTATTAGTGCAATGGATATTGAACGTTAAATACCGATTTCTAAAGTGATTAGATGTTTTGGTCCAACTACCTAATCCTATGATTATAAGGTCATTAATGGCAATGGTCATGCTATTATGTATTCCAAATAATCATGTATTGGTTCGTATCATACAAGGTTCATTCGAGATTTTGATCTCAAAGGTCATGATAATCAAATTGGCGTCAAATGAATTATGCGAGATAAAATATAAAACGTTTAATATCCGATAAATAACAATCAAATCATAACTAAACAGTAATCAAATCTAAGTAACAAATAATACAGATAACATAATCTGAAGAATACGGCTTAGGAAATCATAATAGAATGCTAAATATATATAAAGCAAACCGAATGAAGTCCCGGCCGAACATTCTTCAAGCTCTCGATTCCATAGTTTCCCCTTCGATTCTACAAGCTTTCTGGCCGAGTTTGGTGGTGTGGAGGTGCAGAGAGACAATCTGGTCTGAAGGTGGTGTAAGTGTTCTCTTAAAATGAGAGCTGAATGGCTTGTATTTATAGTTGTCGCTGGAGCAGGGCGGGGTGCGCCCAAAGTGAGGCGCAGTGCGCCCAAAAAGCAGATCTGTGCACGTGGTCAACTGTCGCACGAGGAAGCACGTGGTTTGCAGCTTTAATGTCGGATCTGAGGCGCGGTGCGCCCAAAAGGTAGGCGGGGTGCGCCCTTGCACATGCTTGGCAGGTCGGTTGAATCATTGGATAAACGCACGCTCGATTATTTTAATCAAAAGTCTGACGAAAAGCGGGATCTGGTCCCCCTTTGGGCGCGGTGCGCCTGGTTGTGGGCGGGGTGCGCCTAGGTTTCTGGCAGATTTTCATTTTGCTTCTTTTTAAGCTCAAATGCTTGTGTAATTCGTTCCTTCGCTCCAAACGCGTATTTTTAGCTTCAAAACGAATATTTAAACATATTAGGTATCTTTTAGTTCATAACATGTATAAAACTAAACTAAAATCACACTGATATCGTGCGGAAAATATGTATAATTTACGCGATATCAGCAACCCAAATGGACTATGCTACTATTAATTAGGTAAATACTAATTATTAGTCATGGCTTAGACACCTAATCCAACAGTCTCCCACTTGGATAAGTCTATGACTATAATTACCAATTTAACCTCTAATTAACCAGCACTTTTAGCTTCCTAGAAACCGCTGCCAAACTCTGATCTAATCAGTTCTGTCCATAGATAAGTGATCAGATGATCCTCCGTCCAACTAGATATTTTTTCAGACTCAAGACATGGATAAAATCAATCTGGTCTGATTCACTGTTCCTCGATTTCCGATTTGCATATGACTCTTAGACTACCAATTTAGTCCCGGTTGGCCAACCATTTTAGGCAACTTCAAAATCATCGAGAGGCCTACAGATATCTGCTCCCCGTTAGGGTCAAGGGACGAATAAACTTTGACTCATATACTTATGTCTTTTACCAAACAAATTACTCACAATAATACATTTTATAACACCGAGTTATCGATGCGTTTTCATATTATCAATGAACAACCGTCTAGTAAATCATAACTCATATGTCTTAGCTTAAAGATCAAAAGATATTATCGTCTCAACATTGCTTGTGATGAGATCCATGAAGCAATCCATTGAGCGCGGGTTTATCCAATACTCAAATCTCCATTTCCAAGTACTCACGAATGGTGCAGCAATCCAATTGCAATGTCTAACTCCTTAGACAATCTATTACCAATTCATGACAGTCTTACTTCACACTTACTCCCCAAAAGTGTAATCGACTGTGGATATTTGAATAATCCAATTATTCAGGAAGTAAAACATGCAAATTGAAACACAATGACAAAGTATTGACAAAAGTAGTAAACCATTACACATTAATAAATCTCTATTCTTAAATCACAAGAGTCAAATACAATACATTGTTACACGTTTCGAAACCTATCTAATTTACATAAACTTTATATCATCTCTTAATTCAATGCTCCTAGCATGATGATTATGTTTAATCCTACTCAGAGCCTTTGTCAAGGGATCTGCATAATTATCTTTTGATGATACCCTCTTTACCACGAGGTGACCTTCTTCTACCTTATGCCTTATGTAGTGGTACTTTCTGTCGATATGCCTGGACTTTCCATGATCTCGCGGTTCATTTGTCAAGGCGACCGCACCTTCGTTATCACAGAACAGTTTCACGGGCTCCTGAATACTCGGGACTACTCCAAGGTCACCGATGAAGTTCTTCAGCCAAGCCGCTTCCTTTGACGCTTCACTTGCTGCTATATACTCTGATTCACAAGTAGAATCAGCCACCGTATCTTGCTTGGAACTTTTCCAAGTTACCGCTCCTCCGTTCAGAAGGAATACCCAGCCAGACTAAGACCGACCACTGTCTCTATCCGTCTGAAAACTGGCATCCGTATATCCTTCAATTCTCATGGTATCACTGCCTCCAAGGACTAACACCATGTCCTTTGTTCTTCGCAGATACTTGAGTATATTCTTTACGGCTATCCAATGCGCCCTTCCAGGGTTTCCCTGGTACCGACTGACCATGCTCAGAGCAAAGGCCACATCAGGGCGAGTACACGTCATGGCGTACATGATCGACCCCACAGCCGAAGCGTAAGGTACCCGACTCATCTCAGCTATTTCCACGTCTGTACTCGAACTTTGAGTCTTACTCAATTTTGCATTACTTTGGATAGGTAGCTCTCCCTTCTTGGAATTTTCCATACTAAACATTTTCAGTACGTTTTCCAAGTATGTACCCTGACTAAGTCCAATTAGTCTCTTCTTCCTATCTCTCAATATTCTTATCCCGAGAATATAGGCAGCCTCTCCTAGGTCCTTCATGGCGAAACATTTCCCAAGCCAAGCCTTGACATCTTGCAAGGTTGGAATGACGTTTCCCATGAGCAGTATGTCCAACATACAGTACCAGAAAGGTCACTATACTCCCACTAGCCTTGACATATACGCAGGACTCATCCTCGCTCCTAGAGACACCAAACTCTTTGACTTTCTCATGGAAACAAAGATTCCAGCTGCGAGAAGCTTGCTTCAATCCGTAGATTGATCTTTCAAGCTTACACACCTTATTGGGATACTTTGCGTCGACAAAACCCTCTGGCTGATTCATGTAAACATCCTCAGTCAACTTTCCATTAAGGAAAGCGGTTTTGACGTTCATCTGCCAAATTTCATAGTCATGAAATGCAGCTATGGCCAGCATAATCCTAATAGACTTTATCTTGGCTACTGGTGAGAAGGTCTCGTCATAGTCAACCCCTGGGGTTTGAGTAAAGCCCTTCGCAACTAATCTTGCCTTGAAAGTGTGTACTTTTCCGTCCATGTCGGTCTTCTTCTTGAAGATCCATTTGCACCCGACTGTCTTTCGACCCGGTACATTGTCAACCAAGTTCCAAACTTGATTGTCATACATGGACTTGATCTCGCTATCCATGGCCTCTTTCCACTTGGCCGACTCAGGGCCCGCCACTGCTTCCTGGTAGTTAGCTGGTTCATCCAAATTTATCAGTGTCCTATCACTGACAAACGTGTCCCCATCTGAAGTTATATGGAACCCATAAAACTCGGGTGGCATGCTAACCCTACCGGAACGCCTAAGAGGTAAGGATACATCTGTCGGACCAACAGGAACTTCTTCCTCATGTTGGTTGCTAGTTTCTCCTAAGGTTGCGTCATCTGATGACTCTTGAATTTCTTCCAGATCAATGGTACTCCCACTGTCCTATTTGAATATGAGCTCTCTCTCTCGAAAGACCGCTCGTCTAGCTACAAAGACCACGTCCTCGCTTGGTCTGTAGAATAGATATCCAAAGGACTGTTTGGGATAACCAAGGAAGAAACACCTTTCGCTTCTTTCTGCGAGTTTGTCTTGAGTCTCTCGTCTAGCGAAAGCCTCACAACCCCAGACCTTGATATGTGCCAACGAGGGAACTTTCCCCGTCCACATCTCATGAGGTGTTTTAGCAACCTTCTTAGTTGGGACAAGATTGAGGATATGTGCGGCAGTCTCCAAGGCATACCCCCAGTGTAAGACCCGTTCCGCCGAGTCGCGGCCCGAAGGAATCCGCGGCGCGGCTTTTGGAAGGATCTAGAATCGCGTAGGATTTGTACACGCGGCGCGGTTCTAAAGAACCCGCGACGCGGTGCGCCTCTAAAGTGAAAAACCCTAATTCGAATTTAAACGCCTATATAAAGGGACCCAGCCCTAGGGTTCGTGTTTTTGGGGAGTTTCTAGAGTAGAGGTGTCTGGTTTCGGCAGATACTCTTTGGTCTTGAGGCGTTGAAGGTTTTGGGAGATTAGAAGAAGGAGATCCAACGCGGGAGAAGGTTTAGGACGGATCGTGGGCATCATTCCGTCCTTCAGAAGTAAGGTAAGAAGATTTACTCTTCTGACTTTCCTTTTTATCCCGTCATATGGTGTTACCAGTTGGTTTGTAGCTTTAGACGAATTGTAGCCCTTAGGGTTTGAACCAAGGACATGCATGGACTTGCATGTCCATAAGGAAGTGACCTTAGGGTAGTTTCTGATCCCAGGAAGGGTGTAGAAAGGAACCCTAGCCGATTGATGTACTGTTAATCGCTGAAAAACATTTTGGAATGTTACGAGCCGCTACGCGGACTGGCTATGTCAGCGGCGCGGACTCGGCTGAAACCCTGTAATTGTGCAATGGTAGCCGCGGCGCGTAGAGCGAGGAGCCACGCCGCGGCGAGCGACTGTTTGTCCAGGAATTTAGTTTTAACCATGGTTTGATGGCAAATAGTGATTCTAACCTTTAGACAGGTCTGTAAGAGCCTAGTCAGTAATTGATATGTTGTATGTGTGTGGGATTTAGGTGTGTGGACGAGCTAAGTGGGGATATTAGAGAATATCTGTGCGGTTTCAAATCAGGTGAGTATCCTCACCTTACTATATGATGTTGCATGTTAGGCATCTTGTGTGTTATTTACAGTTATATGATTTGCTCTATATCTGTGGTTATTTGTTGTTGGGCTCAGTACTGATGCGTGTCCCCTCGTAGCTGTTGTATGGCGAGTTGGACTATGCCTTGTCCCATAGCTGTTGTATGATGGGCTGGGCCATAACCGGGAACCCATAGCTGTTGTATGATGGGTAGAACCTTCCCGTGTTCATAGCTGTTGTATGATGGACGCCCGTAGCTGTTGTATGGCGGGTAGGGTCGGGTCGTTCTCGAGGACGGGTTGTTTAATGTGTGGGCATGTATGGTAATTTGTGGACTCACTAAGCTCTAAGCTTACCCGTTGATTTATAACATTTCAGGTATTTCAAATGACAAAGGGAAGGGCAAGGCGTGACGGCGGCGCATCGCATACAAGAGATTTATTTTAAAGAATTATGTTATGATTTTCAAATGTTTCCGCTGTTGGTTTAATAAATATGTCAAACATATTTACTTTTTGGAAGAAATATTTTTTTGGAACCTTGATAATAAATAAATTTTAGAAATTTTGAAATTGGGGCGTTACAAATTGGTATCAAAGCCTTGGTTTGAGGGATTTGGATGAGCTGTATTGGGAATCCAAACTCAAACTTAGGACTGAGCGATTTTGTTAAGAAAATGTTTTTTGGAAGGTTAAATTAAAGTAAAAGAAGATGCGATGCGAACCGTCAGCCGAGCTCAAGTAAGTTTTGTGATTCCCAATTACCCATGCCAAGTTTGTGTTATGTGATAAAATGTATTGTGCTAGGATGTAAAGCTGCCTGGATAATATACTCTGTAGACTATTTGTGCCTTATGTGCTGCTTTGGAATTCTATGCTACTGTCGTTAGGTTGCTTAGTGAATGTTGGTAGGTTATATACAATTAGGGTAAGATAGCCTAAGAATTCTTGGTCTGGCCTTACTGGCTGTTCCTTGTTTGGTTGTGACTTTAGGGTAGATCAGTTATTCAAACGTCTATCTTATTCCTGATTGTGTACGGCTGTGCGTCCGTGAGGTGACTCGACGACATTAGCAATAGTTCTCTTAGGCACGTGTGAGATGGAGAGTTAGATCAAAAGATTAGGCACCACAGTGCATGACCGCAGGAGTCATAGATAATGGTTTAGTGCGTGTGACATTTTAGGAGGATGATTGACGGACTTGGAAGAAGGGCGAATAGGTGTGGAAGGTAGTACCAGGCCAGTATTACCGAAAGCACAGGATTCACGCTTGAGTCAAGAGTAGTCAAACAAAGTCCTAAAAATACAATAGTTGGATAGATAGGAGTGACCCGAGTATTGATATTAGAAACTGTTGCGCATTTCAGAATGGCAGTCACTCGAAGTAACGGTGGACCAGATGCGGGTGCCTCGAGTGGGGGAGGACCGACTGATGAGAATCTCCGTAACCTGATAGCGGAGGAGGTTTTGCGAGAAGTGTTGGCTGCGATACCTCAGTTCTTTGATACGATTAAGGCTGAGTTATGGGCAATGCTCGAGGAACGACTGGCTACTCAGGGCACATCACGTGCTAGGGATGCAAGTTATAAGGAGTTTTCGGCTTGTTCGCCTCCGATGTTCGATGGGGGCAGGGATCCAATTGTTAGCATGCGGTGGATTTCCGCAGTGGAGGGTGCTTTCCGCACATGTTCCTGTCATGAGAACTCCAAGGTAACGTTTGCGGCGAATCTTTTAAGAGAGGGTGCGAAAGATTGGTGGGAGATACGAACGAAATATCTCACTCCTGCTCAGTTGGATGCCATTACATGGCCGCAGTTTAAGGAACAGTTCAAATTAGAGTATGTTCCACAGGTGGAAATGGAACGCCTGGCGCAGGAATACCTAAATTTGACCCAGACTACTGAGACGGTGACGGAAATCACCAAAAAGTTTAATGAACGGGCACTCTTCTGTCCAGAGTTTGCGGCAACCGAGCGCATGAGGATGACCCGATACTTGGCAATGCTTCGCACAGACATTCGGGAGTTTGTGTCTGCTGCTAGGCACCAAACTCTTACTGATATGATAGCGGCCGCTCGGGCCCGAGAGTTGGAACTGGAAACCCAACAAAAGCAGAAGCGTCCGGCGCCTGCTCAGACTCAGCAGGTGTCGAAGAAATTTCGAGGGGCAGATCAGGGAAAGCAAGGGCAAAGGAGCCAGGGTAAGTGTGGTAAATGTGGAAGGAATCATGAGGGGCGTTGCTGGGTGCTAATATGTCATAAGTGTGGAAAGGAGGGCCACTATGCTAAAGATTGTCGGCAAGAGGTCAAGATTTGTTTTAATTGTAACCAAGTGGGCCACTTCAAGGCCCAATTTCCCCGTCTGACTCAGGGAGTTGTTCAGAATCCGGCACCCACTACACTCCGGATTACCGATGGTAGGCAGGGGAAAGGGGAAGCCCCTAAGACCAAGGGTCGAGCATTCGTCATGACCGCCGAGGAGGCACAGGATGCGCCCAACGTCGTCACGGGTACTCTTTCTTTACTTGCCTCGTGTTTGTGGTGTGTGTAATTAATATGTCTATTATGCTTTGATTAGGAACATTCTTAGTCAACTCTACGCCTACCTTTGCACTATTTGATTTGGGTGCTAGTCACTCTTTTGTGTTTGCCGCGTTGGGAGAGAGTTTCGGTATTGCTTTAGGAACTCTTCATCAGCCGTTAGAAGTGGAAATTGCGGATGATAAAACCGTGCAAGCGACTAGTGTTTATCGGGGATGTGAAGTCGTGATTCAAGGAATAAAGTTTCCGATCGATCTCATCCCTATACCGTTGAGTGACTCCAGAGTCATCATCGGTATGGATTGGATGGGTCAGCATGAATCATGGATCGATTGTAAGAACAAACGAGTGTGGATTCAAACCCTAAGTGGGGGAGAGCTGGTTGTGCAGGGCGAGAGAAAGAATCGAGGTGCAGTTTTCTGTTCAGCTGCTAGGGCACGCAGACATTTTCAGCATGGAGGTTCGGGATTTGTGGCTTATGTTGTAGACACACGAGAAAGGAAGCCACAGCAGAAAGCAGGTGATATACCAGTGGTTCGGGATTTTCCTGATGTTTTTCCCAAGGACCTGCCTGGCGTGCCGCCAGAGAGACAAGTGGAATTTAAGATCGACTTAACTCCCGGTGCAGCTCCGATAGCTAAAGCACCATATCGTCTTGCGCCTCCGGAAATGCTGGAGTTGTCTATTCAACTTCGAGAATTATTAGATAAGAGATTTATTCGACCCAGTTGCTCGCCGTGGGGAGCGCCTATTTTGTTTGTTAAGAAGAAGTATGGTTCCAACAGGATGTGCATAGATTATCGTGAGTTGAATAAGCTTACGGTGAAGAATCGATATCCATTGCCTCGCATCGACGACTTATTCGACCAACTGCAGGGCGCTTCGTGGTTTTCAAAAATTGATTTGCGGTCAGGTTACCATCAAATGCGAGTACGGGAGGAAGACATCCCGAAAACGGCTTTTCGGACGAGGTACGGCCACTTCGAGTTTGTAGTGATGCCGTTTGGACTGACCAATGCCCCTGCAGCTTTTACGGACTTAATGAATCGGGTGTGTCGACCAATGTTGGATCGGTCGGTTATAGTTTTCATTGACGACATCTTAGTCTACTCTCGGAGCAGGGAACAACATGAACAACACTTAAAGGAAGTATTAGAGACCTTAAGGAAGGAGAAGCTTTATGCAAAATTATCCAAGTGTGACTTTTGGCTACGGGAGGTTCAGTTTTTGGGTCACATTGTAAATGAGCAAGGAATCATGGTAGACCCGGCTAAGGTGGAGGCCGTGATGCGGTGGGAGGTTCCGAAGACTCCCTCGGAGATTAGAAGTTTCTTGGGTCTGGCTGGTTATTATCGTCGTTTCATCTAAGACTTCTCAAAGGTTGCAGTACCTTTGACCCGGCTAACTAAGAAAAATGCTGCTTTTCGGTGGGGTGAGGAGCAGCAGCAGGCTTTTGAGACTTTGCGGCGGAAATTGTGTGAAGCTCCGGTTTTGACTTTGCCTGAGGGCATGGAGGATATGGTAGTTTATTGCGATGCATCAATCTCGGGATTGGGGGCAGTCTTGATGCAACGAGGCAGGGTGATTGCTTACGCCTCGCGACAGTTGAAGCCCCATGAAACTAACTACCCTACTCATGATTTGGAATTGGGGGCGGTGGTCTTCGCTCTCAAGATTTGGAGACACTATTTGTATGGAGTGAAGTGCACCATTTTCACGGACCACAAGAGTTTGAAGTACCTGATGGATCAGGCAAACCTCAATATGAGACAGAGAAGATGGTTGGATGTATTAAAAGACTATGATTGTGAGATACACTACCACCCTGGAAAGGCCAATGTGGTAGCGGATGCGTTAAGTCGTAAGGCTTCGAGTGCACCCCTTCGGGGCGTTTGTCTAAGGATGACAATTATGACACCGCTGCTTGAGCTGATTAGGAAAGCCCAGGTGGAAGCAAGCAAGAGCGAGAATCAGAAAAGTGAGAGGATTGTGGGTCAGTTGGCAGCTATGGTCAAAGATAGTAGGGATTTATTAACTTGCCATGAGAGAATTTGGGTATCGAAGCTGGGCGGGGTTCGTCAAACCCTATTGGAGGAGGCACATAAATCCAGGTTCTCTATCCACCCTGGAGCAACTAAAATGTATAGGGATCTGCGCGAATATTATTGGTGGCCAGGCATGAAGAGGGAAGTAGCTTGGTTTGTCGAAAGATGCTTGACCTGTCGTAAGGTCAAGGCCGAGCACCAACGGCCTCATGGTAAGTTGCAGCCTCTTGAGATCCCAGAATGGAAATGGGAGCATATCACAATGGATTTCATCACAAAGTTGCCAAGAACCCCTCGACATATGGACACTATTTGGGTTATCGTGGATAGGTTGACCAAAAGTGCTCATTTCCTCCCCATCCAAGAGACTTACTCTGCAAAGGAATTGGCTAAGGTCTTCATAGATGAGATTATCTCTCGGCATGGTATACCGGTCTCGGTGATATCCGACCGGGATGTCCGGTTTACGTCTAGGTTTTGGAAGAAGTTTCATGATGAATTAGGCACTCGCCTTTATTTCAGCACAGCATATCATCCTCAGACGGATGGGCAGAGTGAAAGGACGATTCAAACGCTGGAGGATATGCTTAGGGCATGTGTCATCGATTTTGGCGGGAGTTGGGATTCCCATCTCCCTTTAGCTGAGTTTTCTTACAATAACAGTTATCACGCGAGCATTGGCAGAGCTCCCTTTGAAATGTTATATGGAAGAAAATGTCGGACACCTATTTGCTGGGGCGAGGTTGGCCAGCAGGTATTGGGTAGTACAGAGGTGGTGCTCAAGACAACTGAGTTAATTCAGAAGGTTCGGGAGAGATTGTTAACCGCTCAAAGCCGACAGAAAAGTTATGCGGATAGGTGACGGTCCGATCTTGAGTTTCAAGTAGGGGATTATGTTCTTCTAAAGGTGTCACCTTGGAAGGGAGTTATTCGTTTTAGGAAGCGAGGAAAGCTTGGCCCTAGGTACATTGGACCATATCAAATTGTCGCCCGTATAGGTGAGGTAGCTTACCGGTTGGAGCTGCCCGAACAGCTTAGTCAGATTCACGACACGTTTCACGTTTCGCAGCTCAGAAAATGCGTGACTGAGGAATCCACAATAGTACCTTTGGAGGATATTCAATTAGATGAACGTCTAAATTATGTGGAGCGACCAGTTGCCATCATTGAAAAGAAGATAAAGACTTTGCGGAATAAAACAATAGGATTAGTGAAGGTTCAGTGGCAGCATCGAAAAGGGTCCGAATGGACTTGGGAACCGGAGGAGGAAATGCGGAGGCATTATCCAGAATTATTTACCGGCACGGATTTCGGGGACGAAATCCAGTTAAGTGGGGGAGAATTGTAAGACCCGTTCCGCCGAGTCGCGGCCCGAAGGAATCCGCGGCGCGGCTTTTGGAAGGATCTAGAATCGCGTAGGATTTGTACGCGCGGCGCGGTTCTAAAGAACCCGCGACGCGGTGCGCCTCTAAAGTGAAAAACCCTAATTCGGATTTAAACGCCTATATAAAGGGACCCAGCCCTAGGGTTCGTGTTTTTTGGGAGTTTCTAGAGTAGAGGTGTCTGGTTTCGGCAGATACTCTTTGGTCTTGAGGCGTTGAAGGTTTTGGGAGATTAGAAGAAGGAGATCCAACGCGGGAGAAGGTTTAGGACGGATCGTGGGCATCATTCCGTCCTTCAGAAGTAAGGTAAGAAGATTTACTCTTCTGACTTTCCTTTTTATCCCGTCATATGGTGTTACCAGTTGGTTTGTAGCTTTAGACGAATTGTAGCCCTTAGGGTTTGAACCAAGGACATGCATGGACTTGCATGTCCATAAGGAAGTGACCTTAGGGTAGTTTCTGATCCCAGGAAGGGTGTAGAAAGGAACCCTAGCCGATTGATGTACTGTTAATCGCTGAAAAATATTTTGGAATGTTACGAGCCGCGACGCGGACTGGCTATGTCAGCGGTGCGGACTCGGCTGAAACCCCGTAATTGTGCAATGGTAGCCGCGGCGCGTAGAGCGAGGAGCCACGCCGCGGCGAGCAACTGTTTGTCCAGGAATTTAGTTTTAACCACGGTTTGATGGCAAATAGTGAGTCTAACCTTTAGACAGGTCTGTAAGAGCCTAGTCAGTAATTGATATGTTGTATGTGTGTGGGATTTAGGTGTGTGGACGAGCTAAGTGGGGATATTAGAGAATATATGTGCGGTTTCAAATCAGGTGAGTATCCTCACCTTACTATATGATGTTGCATGTTAGGCATCTTGTGTGTTATTTACAGTTATATGATTTGCTCTATATCTGTGGTTATTTGTTGTTGGGCTCAGTACTGATGCGTGTCCCCTCGTAGCTGTTGTATGGCGAGTTGGACTATGCCTTGTCCCATAGCTGTTGTATGATGGGCTGGGCCATAACCGGGAACCCATAGCTGTTGTATGATGGGTAGAACCTTCCCGTGTCCATAGCTGTTGTATGATGGACGCCCGTAGCTGTTGTATGGCGGGTAGGGTCGGGTCGTTCTCGAGGACAGGTTGTTTAATGTGTGGGCATGTATGGTAATTTGTGGACTCACTAAGCTCTAAGCTTACCCGTTGATTTATAACATTTCAGGTATTTCAAATGACAAAGGGAAGGGCAAGGCGTGACGGCGGCGCATCGCATACAAGAGATTTATTTTAAAGAATTATGTTATGATTTTCAAATGTTTCCGCTGTTGGTTTAATAAATATGTCAAACAGATTTACTTTTTGGAAGAAATATTTTTTTGGAACCTTGATAATAAATAAATTTTAGAAATTTTGAAATTGGGGCGTTACACCCAGAAGTGAATGGGAAGTGAAGCTCGACTCATCATGGAACGAACCATGTCCAACAGGGTTCGGTTACGCCTCTCCACAACACCGTTCAACTGTGGTGTCCTGGGAGGTGTCAACTGCGAAACTATTCCGCATTCCTTTAGATAGTCTAGAAACTCGATACTTAGATACTCTCCGCCTCTGTTGGACCCGAGCATCTTTATCTTCCTACCTAATTGATTCTCTACCTCGTTCTTAAACTCTTTGAACTTTTCAAAGGTGTCCGACTTGTGCTTGATCAAGTAGATATAACCGTATCTACTAAAATCGTTGGTAAAGGTCACGTAGAACCGTGTGCCATCCTTTGTGGTTGATCTGAATGGACCACACACATCCGTGTGAATGATGTCCAGCAGACCCTCACCTCTTTCAAAAGACCCTTTGAAAGGTGATTTAGTCATCTTGCCCAACAGACAAGATTCGCATACATCATCCGACCTGAGGTCGAATGATTCCAACACTCCATCCTTTTGGAGTTGGGCGATGCGTTTCTTGCTGATGTGCCCGAGCCGACTATGCCACAGACATGCCTTTTCTATACCACTAGTATAATCAATATAATTTACACTATGTCCTAAATTGTCAACACATTCAACAGTTTCATACACACCATCACAAGGATAAGCAGTAAAAATCAAAATACCATTTTTGAAAACAGAAATCGAACCAATTTTATTGTCAAAAGAAAATTGAAATCCTTGTCTGAACAAAGCGTGAAATGAAATAATGTTTCTTGCCATTTCTGGCGAATAACAACAATTAAATAACTCTAAGCTAACATCACTACTAAGCACTAAACTATAAACGCCGATCTTGGTAACAGGGGACGATCTCCTATTGCCCATGATCAGGTTCAGTTTACCATGCTCCACCTCCCTGCTTTCCTTTAGGCCCTGCAGATCAGAACAAATGTGAAAACCACATCCTGTGTCAAGGACCCAAGAATTAGAAGATGGTGAGTTTTTAGAGATAGTGTATATACCTGCTGTCGATGGCTTTACTTTCCCATCCTTGACATCCTGCAAGTATTTGGGGCAGCTTCTCTTCCAATGGCCCTTCTCTTTGCAGTAGAAACAGTCGGCTTCATTGGGGTTGGCTACACAAGGAATGTGAGAAGACTTGGTTCTCGAGCCATTGCTGGACGGCCTGACCTGAACCTTTTCCCTCCAATTTTGCTTAGGAGGGCCCTTCCTTTTCTTTCCTTTGCCACTTCCAATGGCTAAGACGGGCTGATTGACCGAGGGTACACCTTTACCCTTCATCCCGTTCTCAGCAACCCGAAGCATACGATGCAACTCAGTCAGGTTAGCCTGATTGTTGTTCAAATGATAAGCCAGCCTGAACTGGTCATAAGAACCGGTAAGGAGTTAAGCACTATGTCAACGGCTAACTCCTCAGGTACAGGCATTGCAAGCTTTCTAAGCCGCTCCACGTAACCTTGCATTCTTTGCACATGAGCGCAGATGGACTCTCCATATTTAGGTTTGCTGTTCGTGAAGTCTTTGACCACCTCGCACCTCTCTATGCGCTCTTGCTTGCGGAACTTTTCCGCAAGCTCCTTGTGCATCTCAAAGGGCCAGTAGTCTTCGTATATCCTTTGCAATTCGGGGTTTATTGTGGCGATCATGATGCAGGCCACTTTGGTTGCATCATCAGAATGTTTTTGGTACGAGGAAATCTCCTCGGGAGTAGCAGTTTCAGGGTCAATTGAACCTTGGAACACAGTGAGAGGATAGAGGGAACACTGGAGTTTGAGTGGGGAGCGGATTGATCAGCAGAAGACATCTATAAAAGAAGGTAAGTTTAATTAGATACATGTCGGTCCTTATAATAACCCAATATAAAATAAGGCTAGGATCCAACTATAACAATTTGCAACATAGAAGAGGGATGCCGTAATCTATAAGCAAATTTTATAAAGGTAGGCGAATGACGATTCAGCCAATTCCACTGCGGAAAAATAATCTTATTATAAATGGAATTCCTAGTTTCTTTTGAGATATATTGAACTGTTCAATAGCATGTTTAATCTCGGATATGCCCCGCCGTTTGTGACTGGGATGCCGAGGATCACAAACCGGGTGTGAATAACCATGCAAATTAGCTTGGTACTCTCGGGATCCATTATCATCTCAAATTGATGTGCCGGTAAACCACACACGCTCCATCAACAATGATAACACCCGAGACACCCATTGCCACTCTTTATGAACCCCCATTGGTGTGCCGGTAAACCACACACGCTCCACCAACGTTTCATAAAGTGCAATGTGCAATTTCATGGGGTAGCATCAAATTCACATTTTTCCTAAAGTAACTAGATTGGGATTTTGTGTAAAGGTTCTAGTACTTTGATCATTATACTTTTAATGATTAAGTGGTCCTATCAAAACTGTTCGGCTAACGACCCTCCACTGATCAGGCGAGCGGTGGGTGAGAGTGTTCACCCATTAGACTACCATTTTATAGGCAGCCTCCTTATACCCACTTTATAGACCAGCTTCGTGAATGAGGCTTACTATTGAATTGACTGACCAATTTTATCTTATACATATAGTATTAACAATTAATAACATATATAAGATGTATTTTAAAACCCTTTAAAATATTCAAGGTTTATCTTTTAATTTTACCAAATTTAACAATTAAATTAAACCTTAAAATCGATTTAATCAATTTTAATTACCAATAAATTAAATTAATTAAATCTAAATATTTTAAACATTTTAAAATATTTTTCCGGATTTATTCCATTAATTTCGCAATTTAAAAATTAATTAAATCCTTTGAATTATCTTTTAATTAACAATTAATTAAATTAATTCAAATGTAGATAGGTTTATCCAAATTAATCAAATTAATTAAAACCTATCCTAAAACCCCCTAGATTTCGATTTCAATAAATGGGTTTAAGGTTATCCATTTAATTAACCAATTAAAGTTACCAAAAATAGAAAACCTCCTAAAACCCTAATAGACCAAATCGAAAATCACTAAGGGAGGAATTAGGGTTTCCAAAACCCTAATCCAAAAAATCGATCCACATGAAATTAGGGTTTATAAGCCTTTAACCCCAATTTAAGGAAAAAACAGATATAACCATTCAACAAGAAAACAAACAAAAGCTCTGATACCACTGAAAGGTTTTCTGCAACCATGAACTAAATAACCTAAGTTCACATGCAACCTATAAGGATCTATGTTTTCTACTATTGAACATATAACAAAACCTAAAAGCCAATAAAGACATCTAAAGAATAAAACCAGAAAACTAACCTTTAGATTTTTTGGAAGCAAAGCAGCAAAAATATCCTGCCTCAAATGAAGTCACACCCTTAGCCGGGAGGTTTATGGATCGAAATTCCAGAGAGAAAATAATAGAATGAGCAAGCGATAATGAGGTCTAGGGGTCCCTATTTATAGGAAACCAAATGGCAAAGCTAAAACCCTAGTCGCAGCCCATTTTCCCGGATTATCTGTACGCGCGCCGCGGCCAAATCGTTTGCGCGCCGCGCGCCGCAATTCAACTATTGAATTTGTACGACTTTAATCCCTGACCTCCTGGTTAATCAAATTAATTCCACAGAAATTAATCCAATTAATTTATGATTAATTATTTATCAAATAATATTATTTCTTATTAATATATTATCTCCATAATATATTAACAAACAATATCTTGATTTATTAGTCATATAATAAATCAACCCTTTCTCTCTACTTAACTTTCCACCAAACCTCCAGCTATGAGGGCAACCCAAATGGACTATGCTACTATTAATTAGGTAAATACTAATTATTAGTCATGACTTAGACACCTAATCCAACACATGATACGTCCAATCTAAGGGATGTTGCATTGGATTATAGTGACGAACCAATAACTATGAACAAAACATCAAATGATGTTTTCTTTAGTAAATTGTGTACTTCGAACGAGGAGGAGGACAACAACAATGTTAAAGATGATGAGGGTGATACTGAACCAACAATCCTATAGCATGCTATTTTTAATGAGTCATTACATTGGAAAAAGTAGAAGCCCATTATTGGCATGAGATTTATAAACCCTAGTCAAGTCAAAAAGATGTTGTGCAACTATGCTGTGGACAATGGGTACCAACTTTTCTTTGAAAAAAATGATAATAAAAGGTTGTTGGTCAAGTGTTGTAATGGTGAATGCACATTCAGGTCAAGTGTTGTAAGGATGGGTGATGAAGAAACCTTTGAAGACAGATCACAATTGTGGAAGTAACTTTAAGTTAGGTTAACTAGTGACGTATGCATGGATACGACATCATTATACAAAGGAGATTTTACATAGACAGAAGATGACTGTAAGAAAATTGAGAGTTGAAGTAATTAAGAAGTTTGATATTCATATTAGTCTTGGTCAATGCAAAAGAACCAAAAAATATGACATTAAAATATATTTTGGGCAATATTAATGTTTTCTTGGTGTGATTATTAAAAACAAAATATCTATCAATGTATTATATCAATCACACTAAAATATATTTTAGGCAATTTTAATGTTTTCTTGGCGTGTTTATTAAAAATAAAATATCTATCAATATATTATATATCATATTTTTCATAAAAGAATAAATTTTATATTGAAATATTATTCTCAATATGATACAATAAAATGAATCTATTCAAACCATAAGACCAATTAATATATTAATTGTCACTGATGAAATTATGTGTTTTTCATCTTTTGAATTATGAAATTATGGAAACTAGCCTTCATCTTTAGAAAACATAAAGATTTTTTCTCACACGAACATCTTAAAATCACAAATAGATTAATCTTAAATCAAAATTTCAGTTGTTTCTCGATTAGATTATAACCAAATTCTAAATCAATTGATATGATAGCCCACAGCCCCACGCCCGTTTATCAATAAAAAACGCTTTGGGCTAATCTCAAACTACCGGAATATTTGAAAGTCTAGTTTTATATATATTGTTTGTCATGATTTAAAATAATAAACAATTAAATGTTAGTATTTGCATAAATTGTATAAAATAATTTATCTACTAATTAATTGCCGTGATATTTGGCAAAAGGTGTACGTTTTTTTCGGGTTGTCACACGCGGGTCGTCTGTTGGGTCCTTCGGGTTTAGAATCCTTATTCGGGTCTTTCTGGATTTATCCTCTCCACCACCGCTTTCTCCCTCATTTGTCAATCTCCCTCGATTTCACGTCGGTTATTTCACACGTTCGAAGATAGCAGCCACTCTCACGTCTCAGATCAAAACAATTGCTTCCCGTATAGTCGATTGATTCCGCCGGAGTTATTTGATGTCACTTTCCTCGAATGCTACACTCGTCTAGTGTGTGTGCGTGCGTGTTTGTGCCGCCTGGGATCGAGAGAAAGAGAAATGGAGTTCAAGCGTTGTGTGGGTTAACCGAACAAGGTAGGAGACAGAGACGTAGCGACATCCCTGCTGTCGGGCGTTTTTCCGGCTACGCTGTGGTTTTCGACGGCGAATGTAGCTGGGGGTGGCGGCGTTTGCTTGTGGTGGTCGAACACTGCATTGGAGATCCAATTCCTGACGAAGAGGCTTGACGGAGATGGCTATGGCGATACGACTCGGTTGTATCATTGGACAACACTATCTCGATATCAATCCCAACCCACCGCCTTCTTCTATTGGTAAGTTTTTCTCTTCTTGAATATGTCGGAAAATCAAACTGCGATTTGAAATTGAAATTTGTCTGGTGATGTGGTGATAATTAGAGAAGGATTTCCGGAAGCTGCCGTTTTCAATCGGTGAAGAGGAGCACGACTGTGATGTTTTTACCGGCAGGTGGGTGTGGGATCCGTTCAACTGCCCATTGTACAATGAACCGGAGTGTCCCTACATACCGCCATAGCTCACATGCCAGGAGCACGGCCGGCTGGACCAGGATTACCAGTTTTGGAGATGGCAACCCCATGGTTGTACTCTTCTGAGGTAATTTTTGAATCCCTGACGATAAGTTTTAGCTTAACGATGACAGAATCACTAATTATTTTTTTAATGTCTTATAACGTTAAAATAATAAAATTAACCAATCTAATTACAAATTTTAAAACGTATGTTTTAGATGAATGTTGTTTTGCCAAAAAATTAAGACGTACTTACGTTTACAGCGTATGTTTTTATTGTCGAACCGTAATCGGTAAAAACAGGTCGTGATAAATTGGCAATGGGTTTTTTTTGAGGATTTACCGATTTAACAATTAAAAATTTATTAATGTGATATTTGAAACCAAAATGTGATCATAAATGAAGAAGAAGCGTATGTACAACAGTAGAAGTATCCAACACCGCCAAAAAAAGTATAGAAAAATATCTTTAATTGGAGTTATAGATCATGGGTGCACACAACTCCAGCCTCTCTGACTTTCATTTTCTGGAATGCTGGTCCAGCTATTTGGACAATTATATTTGCTATTAACCTAACTATTTTTTTGTTTTATGAATTGCTGACATGGCAATCTCATAAAAAATTTGTCTTAATTTTGGAGAGCCAACCCTTACACCTTATTAATTCTTTTGCTTAAATTCAAAGACAATCTGATTAATTGTCGTATGTCTGTAATCATAGACTCATAGTAACTCACATGTAGAGGAAGCCACCCGAAAACCAAGTTAGTAATCCCTATAGTGGCGCCAATATATTGATTTGCAGTTTTAAACAATTTTTGTTAATTGGTTCTTTATGATGCAGTTATGATGATGGTAAGGAGGACAAGTTGGTTTTAAATGTGAATGGCATTATTTACAAGCTAAGATTGAGACACATGTATTTGATCTTGGTGATTATGCATGTGTGAAGGTAAATTTATCATTTATAAAGCTTTCTTTTTATGGAAAAATGTCACCATAATATATCTCTGTTTAAAGAAGCAGTAAATCACATGGTTATTTATCGTGCTTATTTGTCTTTCAGGGTGAGGAAGGTGGCTATGATCATGTTGGTAGGATACTTGAATTTTTTTAAAACAAATTACAATGAATTCAATGGTTTTTCAGAGCTGAAGATACGGTTCAAATATTTTAAATACGTTTTTACATGCATTGAAACTATGACATTTTAATATAATTGTGTTTTCTAGGTAAGTAAAATTCTTATTACTTTCTGTCTTTTTATGGTTTAAACTGATTTTATGCATTTTATTCAGGTAATACAAAAAGATGAAGCAACATCTCATGACAATAAGCGGTAGCTTTATTCTACCTTAAAGAATGACAATCCCTTAGATTGCATTGTCTCAAAAGTCAAAGTACTCAAAGTAGCACCCGGTGTATGATCAAAACTTTTACTTAAAATATTTTTTGTGCCAAAAAAATTTCTCATATTCATAACTCATTTTCTATTATTTGACAGGTAAATTTGAAGTCCATTCCAGCATGTGATTATTATAATGACATGGAGTACAATATTGATTACTCCACATTTTCTACAATAAAAGATGGTAAGCGTTTATTAACTTATTATTACAAAATTAATGTCATTGTAATGCTTCACAATATCTGACATTTAAATATATGACATTTAACTAAATATCACAGATGTTGATCATAAAGTTGTTGTATGTCCATATCACCCAATAAGGAGGAAATCCATAATAATGGAAGCAAGATTAATATAAATGGAACAATTAATAAAGGCTTGTAAATTCTTTTCTTCTGTTCATTTTCATTTCTTTTGTCTTCTAGATATTATGTCATGTTTTTTTAACACATAAGAAATTGAGAAACAGAGTGCTCATGAAAGGTTTATGAAGTTGCAAAAACAGGGAAAAAAGGCCAACCAAAGAAAGTTCTTGGTGATCATTCTCATTGAACAAGATTTGGTCCTGGGTTTTGGAGTTGCGTCAGGTACCAATGTATTAACTTTCCATCTTCCGATCTATTTGTTTGTTTATTTTTTGATTTCTTGTGATGAAATCAGTTGCATCGGGTACCAAGTTTTAACAATTGGAATTATTGATCGCAAAAATGATTTTTTCAGGTTGGTTGTGTTTGTTCACTGTGTCGATTTGAGATGTGCCAAAAATCAACGAAGGTATAACAACGTACTTATAGTTTGTTAGATATAATAGCAATATACTTTTCTTTACCGACATTAGTTGAGAAACATAAAAAAATAAAAAGAAAATTGCTACTGTCATTGAAGAAAGGTAAGTGCATTGGTGACCCAAGGAAAGTATTTTGCTTTTTTTAAGTGTTCTCTTAATAGTGAGTGATATATGGTCTGTAATCCGTTGCGAAGGGCATTTTATCCTGCAATACTAATGCATATCTATCATGGATTCAACCTTCCGAATCCGTGCTCCAGCACTCATGAACCTATGCGGATTGGCAATTTGGCATTAAAAATGATAATTGTTATGTATTAGTTTATAGATATGTGTTTATTTGAAAGAAAAAAAATTTTGTTTAGTTTTTTTCTAATAAATACAGGTTGAATATCTTCCTCTTATGTCACCCTCACAATATCACAAGGAATGTGCAGCCCGCTTTGCTGAGAGGGTGAGTTTATCTCTTCTATTATAACTAAATGTTGGTTCGTTGTGAAATTACCTTTTTGCCCATCAATAATTGTTGCAGAATCTTGGTAGCATTGATTTTAGTTTGCAAGAAATTTCTTTTGTGTCATTATTCAGCTTTTAGAACAACTGTTATTTGTCTTGGTACATTATTACATTAGTTTGTGAGATTGGCAATGTGGGAATTTATTTTGTATTTATGTTTCCTTTTTATTGTTTTTATCATCAAAATGAGTGTATGCATTTTTAAGTAAAATTTGTGTTTTTGCAGACTGGGAGGGCCATGGCTTCCTTTAAATTTTGTACAAGCATACCATTCTTTTCCTGATTATGCACTTCTTTCAAAGGCAGTTGAGTCTGGACAGGTATATATATTTATAACAATTTTCAAATAAATAGTAATTTGTTGTTTTGTCATTTTTGAAGGATATTACAAACGGCTGCGCACCTAAACAAATAAATAGTTGTTTATAACAATGTTCAAATCAACGGTAATTTGTTTTTCAACATCCCTTTTAAGGAGAAGGGTAAATTGGTCATAATGACTTTTGGTACATCTTTGCATACATGACTTATTTCGGACAGACTATCATTTACCTATTCAGCAGTTTTTCCATATAGCACTTAATATTAAAAAAAGAAACAGGCTCGGACCCGTGCGCGAGCAGTCCCCAACCCGTGCGGAGCACGGACTCCCACTAGTTTAAATTAAATATCTACTAGTTAGTTGGAACCAAATAATCAATATAGAACTGGTTACAACAAAACCGAGAAAAAAAATACAGATAATATTATTATAACTGACAAAATATGACTTTTAATATTTTAATTTTATCGTAAGTTAATAGTAGATAACAATTTTATTTTTAGTTGATTATTTAATTTTATCATAAGTTAATAGTAGATAACAAGTTAATAGTAGATAACAATTTTAATATGAGAAAATGACTAAAATAACCTAATTCCATAAGGGTTTTCCTCAAAACAGCCAAAAATTAGGGGTATTCCCCGAAATAGCCAACGAAAACGCAGGCAAGCCTCACGGGCTGCGTTTTCGTCACCTGGGTTGCGTTTTGCCCATTTAGGCCACTCATGGGTTGCGTTTTCGTCCTAGCGGCTACGTTTTCATCCTAGCGGGCTGCATTTTCGTTGGCTACCCACCCCTCACCCCAGGTATATAAAACCGGGGGAAAAAAAAAGACAAAATTTTTCGATCTCGTAAACGAGAAACACTCTGAAATGGCTTCGCAAGATTTCTCCTCATGAAAACAGGTAAGTCTCAAATTTCATGTTGTTTTTATGTATTACATATCGTTTTAGGTGATAGATTAGTGAATGTACAAAATATTATGCTCAACGTACAAGCTTTCGATGCACAAAAAACTGGGTTTATGAATGTTATAGAGGAAAACGCAGCTGGTAGAGAGCAAAACGCAGATGGCATAGAGCAAAACGCAGCTAAAGGCCTTCGCTGCGCAATGCTCTGCGTTTTGCCCAGAGGAAAACGCAGCTAAGGGCCATCAGCTGTGTTTTGCTCAGAGGAAAACGCAGAAAAGGCCCTTAGCTGCGTTTTCCTCTGAGCAAAACCCAGCTGATGCCCGGTAGCTGCTAAATGGTGGTTTTTTTCCCCAAAAAAAACTTCAACTCAATCCGAGTTCGTATGAACAAATGACGAGTGTTCAAAGTTGGTCAAAAATTACAACTAAACACATGAACCACCAAGATCCTCAAGAAAAAAATGGAGGAAAACGCAGCCAATGGGGAGGAAAACGCAGAGGATGAGAGCAAAACGCATGGGAGGAAAAAGGAGGAGGAAAATGCAGGGAAGGAGAGCAAAACGCAGCTGGCCTCCCTTGGCTGCGTTTTCGTTGGCTATTTTGGGGAATAATCCTAAATTTTGGCTGTTTTGAGGAAAATCCTTATGGGATTAGGCTATTTTAGTCATTTTCTCTTTTAATATTCTATTTTATTTTAGTTGAGTATTTCATTATAAAAAAGTTCCAAATATTCTATAACTAGGGTTTGGACCGTCCGCGCGATGCTGCGGAAGCCCGGTATATTGAAAAACGCAGCTCGAAAAAAAATCAAATTATGTAAGGGACGAAAATTGTAACTTTAAAATTTAATAAGGGACCGAAATCGTAACTTACAAAATACTAATAATATAACTTTATAATAAATATGGATGAAAAGAATTAATTCGAAATTAGTTGATGGAAAAATACGTAAATATAAAAGTTTGCTATAAACAGAATCAAATTTGATAATTCCAAATGGAATCCTATTTGTATTTTGTATCAAATGTTTTAACAATTATACTATGACCTTTATTTAGTACTTTTAGTTCTGGCAATAATAAAAAAAAATGAACAGTACCCTATACTCAAAGCAAAAGAAGCATTTAGATAGGCCACTGAACCTCATATGATTCTTGTGGGTCCCACTTCTTTTTATCGTACCGTTTGAAAAGCACTCAAACAGACGACTAAAAATTTAGATTCATAATTTTCCTAACTTCATTTACAATCAAACTGAAAAGGGAATTGAATTTCTTATCAATGCAATGGAATAATCGAAATCCTATGTCCAGGAATCAAAACAGCAATTCATCACATAATATCTGTATATATATATGTCCCAAAATTTCTTGATAGTTTTATATTAACAGAGTAAAAAACTACTAAAAATTAAAAAAAAAAAAAAAAAAAACCAAATTAAAGATTCATAATCTTCTTCTTTACCAATCGAAATCGCACTTGGTTCTCTCAAAACTCGCAGATGAAACCTTACCTTTAGAACTCAATGGAACCTTCAAATCACATTCGAACTTGGGTTTAAATTTCGGGGTTTTCGCAAACCAAACTTTGAACCTGATCTTCAGTCTCAGCTTCAAATCGATATTATAAACATCATCGCTCTTCTCTGAATCATATTTCGATTTATCACCACCGCCGAGAACCACCAGTTGTTCTCCTTTAAACACCGCATTAACATTATTCTCCATCTTATGCCCTAAATAGAACCCCTGAAGATCGGCCGTCGCAAATCTCTGGTCGTGGTACATCGCGTTGGCCTCGATTTTATCATAGTAGATCCCCAAACGGCGGTTAGGGTTTCTGAACGTCATGTTGACTGCAAGGTTATAGTAAAGCGTGTTGTTCGTAGGAGAGAGCGTGAATCGGGTGAGTGTGGCATCGGCGACGTGAAATTTAGGGACGTTGGGCCGGAAAATAAACCAGAAGATTATCCCAACGACGGCGAGGAATATTCCGACGGTGATTAGAATCTGACAGATGAGATTGAATATGCAACTACAGATACAGCTGCAACAACAGGTTAACGGATTGCAGCTACTGCCGCCTCCGCCGCGGCCGGGGCTGTAGTAGGATTTGGTTTTTGGTTGGATGGAAGGGCCATAGTAGGCTCCGTTGAGGTGGGGTTGCTCCGGCGTCGGTGGCATTATCGGAATCGGAGAAGTTTTGCAGAGAGAATTTGTTGGGATGTGAAGATGGAAGTTTAGGGTAGAGAGGGGTTTTGAAGAGGTGAGCGGTTGAAGTAAAAACACGGCCGAGAATAACGTAACGGTTGACTATTGATACTTCCTTGTAACTTTCATCTATGCATTAGACTTGTACATTATGCATTAAAGGTTAATTGTAGCTGTACATTATGGATACGTAGTTGTACGTTTCGATACGTAGTTGTGCTTTACGTGAGATCTTATAATTATATATATATATATATATATATATATATATATATATATATATATATATATATATATATATATATATATATATATTGTTTGAGATCTTTAGTTCCGAGGTTCATGTAACGAGTAGCGATATCGTCTTCGTATCGATTAATAAAATAAGGTTTTTTTTGGTCAAAATACATTATTGACGTAAAAAAGTATTTTATTGTTGTTTAAAATAACCGTCAAGATGAATTCGAAAAAGGATCAAACTTAAAATTTGGATAAGTTTTAGTTTGAAAATTAGTGATTACTAATGTATGATTTGTTTAAAAGTTATTCATGAAAATATCAAAGATGGAACGCTAACAGAATATAGTTTTCTTTTTCTTTTAAAAAGATCGTGCATATTTCAAAAGTTATTCGAAAAATTATTCATAGTAAAATGCGTTTTAGAAACAATATTTTTGAAAGGAATATACTTTTAAAAATAAATCATAATTTTTGAACATTCAAAAGAGTTTGTGAACTGTTATTGTGAAAATGGTTTAATACTTTTTGTTTTGTTTTTTTATTTTTATGGGTTTCTTCGTTACAAATGTTGAAAATACGTAATTTTTTAAAAATGTTGCAAAATCTCGGCAACATATGCTTATTATTTTAGGTTTTCGTTGAAATTAAATTATTAAGTATGTGTTGGTCTTATAATCCATTATGTTTTGTGAAATTATGTATTAGAAACATTCCGTATAAATAAAAGCATGAAAATAAAAATAAAACAAGAAATTAAAACTAAAAAATCGATAATTTGGTATTTTCAAAAACCAAAATTTTTATTTTGGTATTTTCAAAAACAAAAATTTTTATTTTGGTTTTTGTTTTAGAAAATAACAAAATCATTCTCACACTAGTTGTTAACAAACTCTGTTTTATGTAAAAATTACGTTCTACTCTTAGAAAAATACTTTAAAAAATGATGCTTTTGAAAAGCTTTTTAATATGAATAGCTTTTCTCAAAATGTTTAGAAATGTGTTGTTTTACTGAAAAATAAAACAATGATTTTCAATAAAAAATTAAAAACACTATGTTTTTGCGATAAATTCTCTTTATAGTTTAGTGAAAATAGGCTTGTGAGTTGGCCAAATATGTTTCTCGCAGATAAAGGAGGTTCTATGAATTTTGTGAAAAATTCATTAAATTTGTGAAGCTAATATATGTCAATATTTCTGAACCACTATCCTTGAGGTTTCACAAATTTACTCACATAATTTATTTATTAAATTGAGTCACCGGGTTAATAAAATTCTAAGAACATGTTTGGTTTGCGGATTGCAATAGAATTTGAAAGTACTAAAATCTAAACTCTAAGGAATATTGTGTTTGGTCGACAAAATCAAAGGAATTGAAATTCTTTCAATTTCATCAGATTTTGTGTTTTGATGAATTGCTATTCTTTGGCTAGGGGTTAATATTTCTAACTCAAATCCTTATTTTTTTGTTGAAAAGACCAAAAAAAAAACAAAAACAAAATAAAAAAAAAGAACTCATCTCAACGTAATTTAGCCATGATATCCTAAAATCATAACATAGTGTTAAAAGATATGTATTTTAATAAGTAGTGCCCTTAAACCTGCTCCATGTTTTCTGTAATGTTCCTCCCACTAAGGTAGTGGTGTATGTTTTATATTGTCATGTAATAGCTATAAATGTACTCTTCCGGTGAAAGAAATAAACATCAGAAATTCAGCCTTTTATCTCTAAACTCTTTGTATTTCTCTCTGTACTTGTTAACATGGTATCAGAGCTTAAGATCCTCAATTAGCTCATCATCCACCACCAAAAATGTCAGAAACTAATACATCAAATTCTGTCCGAAAGGAGGCGGCTCACCAACATATCTTGGGAAACGTCTCAAACGAAACCGAATCCACAGGAGGAGTATTCATAGCCAAACAAAACCATAGATCAGATTTCTCAAAGAACAGAAATGAACCACTCAACAAAGAAGATAAAACTCACCTGAAATGTGAATATTGCGGGATGAAAAAACACACCAAAGAACAATGCTTCAAACTAGTCGGATATCCCGACTGGTGGACCGATGAAAAAAGGGGGAGCAAGAATAGAGGATCCGAACCTGGAAGAGCCGCCGCCGCCACCGCTCCGACGAACTCGCAACAGCAGCGCAGCTCCGGCAACTCGCAACAGGCTTCGGCTTCGGCTTCGGCGAACTTTGCTAGCGGGAGTCCGGGCGAAGCTTTCTCCGGCAGCGGAAGGCTCGGCGGTAGCGGGTCAGGTGCAGGCCAAGAAAAAAACCCGACGGCGGCGATCGTTTTTGGTGCTGTAGCAGCGAGAAGAATCGATGGAAGGGATGAAGATTTTTTAGGGAAAAAGAATTATGATGGGTTCCCACTGAGCACGTTCCCAGCGTTAAACCCAATTCCAATTTGGGAAAATTTCAAAAATGACCCTGAAGAAAAGGAAGTGTCAAACAATAACTCCACGATTTATTCTATAATTCCTTTTTTGGAAACGAGTTTTAAAAATTGCAGAAAAAACTCACAAATTGGAGGAAATGCAAACGTGGTTTTTTCTTGTGATAATAAACAAGATAAAACATGGATACTTGACAGCGGAGCAACAGACACTATGACTCATGAACTATCTGATCTTATTTCATTGACTGAACCTCGAAGAACGTATATACAAACAGCAGATGGTGGAAAAATGGAAGTTAAAAAAGGAGGAATGATCGAGATTTCTCCTACACTAAAACTATCTAATTGCCTCTATGTTCCTTCCTTGTCACAAAATCTTTTATCAATAAGCCACGTTACAAAAGAACTAAATTGCTCAGTTCTAATGCAACCCACTTTTTGTATCTTACAGGATATCAGGACGAGAGCGATCATTGGGCGTGGCACTGAAGATTGGGTCATCCTTCTACGAGTTATTTACATACTCTATTTCCTAAGTTGTTTTCCTCAAAAATTACCTCACTGTGTGAAACATGCGTGTTAGCTAAAAGCCATAGACAAACCTTTAAACCAAATAACACTAGGGTTGATGTTCCTTTCTCACTGATTCATTCTGATATATGGGGTCCCTCTCCAATATCTGGAGGACAAAATCTTCGTTTTTTGTATCATTTGTGGATGATTGCACTCGTATGACCTGGATTTATTTCTTAAAAAATAAGTCAGAAGTTTTCAACAAATTCACTATGTTTCATACCATGATCCAAACCCAATTTCAAAAAACTATCCAAATTCTTCGGTCAGACAATGGAGGGGAATTTGTTAACATAGCCATGAAACAATTCTGTGAGTCAAAAGGAATAATACATCAAACCACATGTCCACATACTCCTGAACAAAATGGTGTGGCTGAACGAAAAAACCGTTTTTTATTAGAAATAACTAGAGCTCTTTTAATCGAATCAAAAGCTCCAAAATTTTTTTGGCCTGAAGCCCTTGCCACAGCAGCATATCTCATAAACCGGCTACCAACCAAGATCCTCAAGTTTAAAACACCACTACAAACCCTATCCGAATTTATTAAAATTCCCTCTTTTCTTATACTTGAACCAAGGATTTTTGGATGTACCGTTTTTGTCCATATACCCAAATCTCAACGAAATAAACTTGACCCATGTGCTGAGAAATGTGTATTTGTCGGATATGGAATGCACCAAAAGGGATACAGATGCTATAACCCAAAAACCCGTCATATGTTCACTACTATGAACTGTAACTTTCTTGAAACGGAATATTACTATACCTCCCAACATAGTGGTCAGGAGGAGAAAGAATATACAGACGCACTAAGTTGGTTAGAGTATGTTCAGATAACACCAAAAGAAAATCACAATACTCAAGAAGAGTCCACTCAAGAAGAATCACGTGACACGTCCACACAATCCACACAATCAAACAATCCTAACTCTAGTGCCATCCCAGATCAATCTCCGAACCTGACATCCAAGGTAAGTAATACTCAATCTCCATATATGTCTGATTCTCCAGATGTTATCGATGGTCATGAAACTAACACAGAACAAGAAGAACCAGTACAGGAACAATCAACTGAGAGATATGTGTTACCACCAAGAAGTAACAGAGGGATTCCTCCAAAAAGATACTCTCCAGAAAGAGAACCTCGAAGTTCAAGATATCCTATGGCTAATATAGCAAAAGGAAACTTAACTCAAGAAGCAAGGGCCTTTGTTGCCTCATTATACTCTGAAGAAACTCCAACTAGCATAGACCAAGCCTTGAAGATGAAGAACTGGAAAGACTCAATGGAAAATGAAATGAAAGCCCTATTAAAAAATGACACATGGGAAAAATGTGTTATTCCAGTTGGAAAGAGACCGGTAGGATGTCGATGGGTCTTTACAGTAAAACATAAGCCCGATGGTACTATTGAGAGATATAAAGCAAGATTGGTAGCCAAAGGTTACACTCAAACCTATGGTATTGATTATGCTGAAACTTTCTCTCCGGTTGCAAAAATTGATACAATTAGGGTCCTTTTTTCCATTGCTGCAAATGAAGGATGGCCATTACACCAGTTTGACGTAAAAAATGCTTTTTTACATGGAGAACTAAAAGAAGAAGTTTATATGGAAGTCCCCCCTGGTTTCACGGAGAACTTTAAACCAGGAGAAGTTTGTCGCCTTAAAAAATCCCTCTACGGATTAAAACAATCCCCCAGAGCTTGGTTTGGGAGATTCACTGTAGCTATGAGAAAATATGGTTTCAAACAAAGTAACTCTGATCATACTTTGTTTCTTAAACGAAGAAATAACCTTATAACCTGTTTAATTATATATGTTGATGATATGATAATAACAGGAAACGATGAGGAGGAAATGACAAAACTAAGGAAGAATTTGTTTCAAGAGTTCGAAATGAAAGACCTAGGGAGACTAAAATACTTTCTTGGAATTGAAGTTTTAAGATCAAAACAAGGGATTTTTATCTGCCAGAACAAATATGTTTTAGATCTATTAGCAGAAACTGGAATGATTGATTGCAAACCAGCAGAGACTCCGATGATGATAAATCAAAAGCTATGTATAGAAACCGAGGCGAAATCAACAGACAAGGAAAGATATCAACGAATTGTGGGGAAATTGATATATCTCTCACATACTCGTCCTGATATATCATATGCTGTGGGGGTGGTTAGCCAATTCATGCATCAACCCCAGGTTTCTCATATGGAGGCAGTCTGGAGAATTCTCAGATATCTCAAAGGAACAGCCAACCATGGAGTTTTGTTTAAAACAAACGGGCATTTAAAAATCCAACTCTACACTGATGCAGACTGGGCAGGAGACAAAGGAAATCGAAGGTCAACCTCTGGATATTTTACCTTAGTTGGAGGAAATCTGGTTACATGGAAAAGTAAAAAACAAAAGGTAGTTTCTTTATCTAGCGCCGAAGCAGAGTTCAGGGGAATAGCACGAGGAGTAGCTGAAGTTCTATGGATACGGAAGCTATTAACTGAAATTGGTTTTATCCAAAAGGAAACAAGTAAAATTATGTGTGATAACAAAGCTGCTATTCAAATATCAGAAAATCCTGTACAACATGACCGAACGAAACACGTAGAAGTTGACAGACATTTTATCAAGGAAAAATTGGAAGCTGGAATCATTGAATTACCTTTTGTTCGATCAGAAGACCAATTAGCTGACATTCTGACAAAAGCTGTCAACGGAAAAATCCTAAAAGGGTGTTTGATCCAGTTGAATTTTGGAAATCTCATTATTCAACGTGAGGGGGAGTGTTAAAAGATATGTATTTTAATAAGTAGTGCCCTTAAACCTGCTCCATGTTTTCTGTAATGTTCCTCCCACTAAGGTAGTGATGTATGTTTTATATTTTCATGTAATAGCTATAAATGTACTTTTCTGGTGAAAGAAATAAACATCAGAAATTCAGCCTTTTATCTCTAAACTCTTTGTATTTCTCTCTGTACTTGTTAACACATAGTACACAATTATCTCTTCCATAATTACCATCATCTATTCTTCTTATGTATGCTCCAACCAGTAACCTCTTGTATGACTACGTATCAGTTTTTCAAATTCCCGGGGTTCGATACTATGTTATATCATCTTCATTAACATGTAACAACCTAATATGTGTTCTCATATATTTAAATTATTCTAAAATTGGTTGCGTGTTCTTGATTAGGAAATATACCATTTAATGGGATCCTAAAGCACCCTTGCATTACTAACTTAACTAATAGAATCGGAGTTTGTAGAATTAATGGCTACCGATAAAGACACTAGAAATCTAAGGAAATTGGTTTATGATAGTCTATTGATGTGTTCAAAATAATCTAGTTCTAAATTTATAACCACAACTAACCAGTGTCAGGACTAAAACACAGCCAGACAAGTATACACAATCAGATAATAGTATAGGAGTGGTAGGTATGGTTGTCGAACTCTCGAAGAACGAGAATGATTGATAAAGTAAATACAATTAATGGTCAAACGGAATAAGTCATACAAATAAGATATTTAACACAAGTGATCTCTGAATAAACGAGCATAATAAGGCTGTGCGGAGTGGAAGGATTTTTGCCGCCAACATCTGATGTGGAGCTGTTTGCCGGCGGCAACACCGCCCCGTGACCGCGGCAAGGATCAGCAGCAAGGTGTTGCCGCGTTCTCTCTCTTCTCTTTCTCTCTTCTCCCGCTCTCTCTCTTTCTTCTCTTTCTCTTCTCTGTTGCCGCCAACAACCTCCGGCACCACTCCATGGTGTCTCTTTTCCGGCAATAAGAAGAGTTTTGAAGGGGTGTTTGCTGATGTGGAGTTGGTTGCCTCCAACACCACTCCGCACAGCCTAAAGCAAACAACTTTTCTCAACCAAGCCTTCAAATCAAACCAAAAAATAAATTTAATCAAAAGCAAGTATCATACCATGGTTTTTATCCCATATTCAGCAAACAAGAAACCATTGAGACTCGGATTCAGACGGTCATAATAATAGAAAAGACAAACCAAAATTGAAGGTTAATGCTCTTAAGCTAAACCTTCAATTCCACTGCTTGGAATCCTTCCTCCATCCTCCGATTATGCAGAAGTACCATTAACAGCGCCTTGAAGGTTAAAAATGTCGACTAAGGTTAATATAGGGTGAGAAAAGTATAATCTTTTTCGGCTCTCCCTCTGATTTGGTAGAAACTCCTATTTATAAGATTTTAAACCGGCATCAGAATGAGTCGCTACGTCCTCCGGATCACGGCGCATTCGTTATGCTTATCCCAATTTTAGCGCGATTGTTATCCATGCTCACGACGTCATCTATGATCAAGGCATCGTGATGGCTGCAACATGGTGTCGCTACTATCTAATGGCGTTGTGATCTTCAAGTCAGCGGATTTTCTTCATAGCTTTGATTACGGTCCATATTCCGCTCCAATTCGTTCCTTTTTGGATCAACAACTCGTAACTATGTAAAATGACAAATTCCAAATATAATGAGTATCTTTTATCCAAATTATGCCAATTAAAACCTACAACAATACCCTGATATCACCCAAAATATATGTATAAATATGACGATATCATCTATTATGATCGAAACAGATGCTACCTATTTCAATCCATAATGATAGTTTTGCCACTATGGCTAAAACATATAGTCAAGTTATAAAAGTAAGTATAAAACTTAGGTGACAAAACATGGTTCATGGGTTGATCATGAATGGAGTGGTATATTTATAATCTGTGTGGTCTCAACAATTTTTGCGGAGCCTTCGACATATGGATTAGCTAAGTAATTAGCACACAAATCAACGACTCCTATATAATTAAAGTGCACATAATTACAAATGGTGAGACATTTGATTCATTTCCCATACAATGTTAGAAGCTAATGTTAACACAGAAAATGTACATTTACTCAATGGAGCATATATTTTAAATCATCCCAAGATATGTGTTCGGGTCTACAAGTGATGTTAGCTTAAAGTTACATTCTTTAAATTTTCGTTTGTTATGATAAAACCATTATTTTTTTAAAAAATTTTTAACCCAACCATTATGTTCTAAAGAAGTCGGTAATAATGGCTTCGATTAAAATTTTTACCAAAAATAGTGGTTTTCTCTATATCTTTTAAAAATTGGTGCTTAAATCGAATTTTTTTTAACAAAATATAGCATTTTTTCGTAATTAGTCCTAGATAATATTTACACTTTAATTTATATAATTACGAAAAAGAATACTATATTTTATCACTTTTTCTGTTTTAACCATCAAAATTTCATTTGTTCTAATAACCACAAATTTTTGGAAAAAAAAATTAACTCGACTATTATGACTTGAAGAGTTGATAACAATCACTTCGATGAAACGTTTTACCAAAAATTGATGGTTTTTTAAAATCTTTTAATATTGGCGGTTAAACCGAATTTTAGTCAAAATATAATTTTTTTTTTTTTGTAATTAGCCCAGTGGAAAATAACTATTTATGTGACTGTGAGTATGAAGTGTAGCCGACGCAAAAATGTTGGACTTGACTTTGTATATGCTCATAAATAGATATGGACACACAATTTATAATAGTGCCATGTTTTAGCATTAGATTAGAGTTAACACTTATATATGTAATATCTTTTGGTATTATGATAGACTCTAAGGGTTCAATTTATAAGACACAACGATTCTTGAGTAATTAGAATATATAATAAACTAATATGAAAATGAAATCATTAGAAATTTCCTTTTACATACAAGATTTAGTTTGTGTGTTTGTTGTCCATTTGTAAATAAAGGATTACACTTAACATGGAAGAGTTATGAGATTTTAGTGGCATAAATTTTTTCAAGTATACACATTTATACATTACAAAAGGGGATTTCAATCCAGATCAGCAAGGGGTGTGTAATGAACATTCATATAAGCTAGTTCGATCCCGAACGAAATAAAAGACCAAAAAAAATTATAATGTCACGGTAAAACATCTGGTGTGCTAGACACAAACCCACTACGGGAGGTAGTCCATGCTCACCATAGGTTGACCCTCATTTTTGGAGGTAGACACGTGTTACACCAATCTGTAATGAGCTTTTGTCAGTCTGCTTTCTCTTCAAAAAGTTCCTAACCATTTATAAAGGAGTGAACAAAATTTTGTTACTAAGGGAAAACATGGTAGAAAGGTAGAAACATATTACACGAATCCTACTCATTTATTTATTGTTTTGTGCCTAACTAGAAATGTGTTTCTCTTGGATTATCTCACGGTTGATTTCATGAAACCAAAACATATATATGGTCAAAATACAACTATGAAAAATGCATTATACACGATCAAGCAAGACATTCTGAGTGTTTGATTATATATATAACCTTTTCTACATGAAAGCCTCAACAAGATTAATCACAAAAATAAGGATAATTGCAAAACGAGGTTACATTAAATTTTCTTTTTGTTAAATCATATTTAATATTAAATTTAAGGTTTCTAAAAATGGGATTAACTGAACCATAAACATTCGTAGGCTTATGTATATTTGACACACAACTTTTAAGGATGGAGGGAGTTCTCTCATCCATGATGTCTAATTAGCGTCATATCAAATTTCTATCACTACTTCCATCACTTTCCTCCCATCTCTAAACATAAGTAATAGTCATCCCTTCAACCCCTAATCATTTTTTAATATAAATAATTTAATTAAATAAAAAAATTATAAAAGAGTCATATAAATAATCCGTAAATATAAAATAAAAAATTAAAATAACATTTCATTTAATAAAAGTACAAGACTTCATAATAAAAGACATTATAAAATAAAACAAACTAGTCATCGAGTTTGCGTATATAGACTTCTGAAATATTTTCCACAAGATCCGATCATAGGTTGTAGTGGGTTTCTTCAGAATGCAATTCTAGAATACTTTCCTTATTTATTCGTTCATCGTTTGGAGGATGAATTTTGTGAACACGACATATTATTCCACCTTCTAGTTGTAAGATCATATTTTGTAATATGATGCAAACATACATTATATTCATAATTACGCTTTCATACATTAGTCATGTTGGGTGTGAAAGAATGGTTATTGTCACTGTAGCTGTCTGTAGCACAACAAAGTTTGGTGATTTTTCTGGATTGGTCACTGAAGTTTTTTTTTTTTGCGCAATAGGTCACTAAAGTTAAATTTTACGTCCTAAATAGATCATCGACGATAAAACTAACTGATTTTCACGTTTGTTTAGGGACCTATTTAACACGTAAATTAAACTTTAGTGACGTATTGCGCAAAAAAAAGAAACTTCAGTGACCAATTCAGAAAAAAAAACTTCAGTGACCTATCGCAACCACAAAAACCACAGTCGGTCTCAATCTCGCCATCTCCGTCTCTAATCTTTTTTCTCTGTTCCGCTCTCTCTCGCCCTCTCTCTATCTCTTTTTCTGATATTGATCGCGAATCACAACCGCCGCCGGTGCGGTGCGATTTTTATTTTTATAAAAACCAAAAATTTTCGGTGCGGTGCGATTTTTATTTTTATAAAACAGCGTAAAAAACCGAACCACGTCGCTTCTAAGAACCGAACTGCAAATCCCAATATAAACCGAACCACATTGCGTAGTTATATTAAAACTGAAAAACAACTACAAGAAAAACCGAAAAAACACATCGCATTAAAAAACCACACTGTTCGGTTAAAACCAAAAAACCCCATCGCCTTAAAAAACCACACTATTCTGTTAAAACCAGAAAACCACATCGCATTAAAAAACCACGCTATTCAGTTATTTTGTAGGAAAAACCGCATTTGAGGTTTGCGGCGCGGCTATTATCAAAAACTGCATCGTAGGTTTTATAGAGGAATTTGATAGCGGAGGTTTCATAGGGGAATTTGATAGCCAAATAGATTAAATGGGCCCGTCATCTCGGAGTTTCATCATAGTCGATTTCCAGCTACGAAAACAGTCAGGCACCGAGTCCTACCCCTCTGTTACTTTGGAGAGTTAGAAGAAATGCTAGTGAATAACCACCATTTAACTCGATTATCCTTCTCCATGGAACCGCAAGCACACCGGAAGAACCCAGTAGTGGTACAGAGGAATACAACACCGACAGCGGTTGTGATTCGCGATCAATACCAGAAAAAGAGATAGAAAGATGGCGAGAGAGAGCAGAACAGAGAAGAGAGATTCGAGACGGAGAGTGCGAGATTGAGACCGGCTATGGTATTTGTGGTTGCGATAGGTCACTGAAGTTTTTTTTTCTGAATTGGTCACTGAAGTTTTTTATTTGCGCAATAGGTCACTAAAGTTTAATTTACGTGTTAAATAGGTCCTTACACTAATGTGAAAACCAGTTAGTTTTAACGTCGATGACCTATTTAGGATGTAAAATTTAACTTTAGTGACCTATTGCACAAAAAAAAACTTCAGTGACCAATCTGATAAAATCACCAAACTTTGTTATGCTACAGTGATAATAACCCGTGAAAGAACTATGCCCCCAGCAAGCTTTTAGGAAACCAAAAGCTCCACATCTTTTATTGCATCTTTTTTTCTCCCTTGAACCTTATACGGTTTTCTTTAGTTAGATGCGAAAAAGCCACAAAAGTAGCCCAAGTCAGGTATATCCATCAGCAAAATAGTACACACATTTATATCGTACTCTGTTAACTTGAATTGGACTTTAGGGTGCCCTACCATGTATTTGTTTGTTGAACAATGACGATCGACAAATGACATTAATGTTGGCGACACCGAATAATGCATGTCAAAATTATAAACCTTGCAAGGCCACAACTTTAAACATAATCGTCGGATGACCATGATCACATATTGTACATTGACCTCGCCATGCAGTTGGGTAATTCTTCCAAGCCCAATGTGTACAATTAATGCTACCGCATATTTTTTGCTTCCTTGAACCGTATACGTTTTTTTTAGTTAAATGCGAAAAAGCCACAAAAGTAGCCCAAGTTGGGTATATTTAATCCCATCAACAAAATAGTACATACATTTATAATGTACTATGTTAACTTGAATTGGAATTTAAGGTGCCCTACCATGTATTTGTTCGTTGAACAATGATGATCGATAAATGACATTAATGTTGGCAACACCGAAGAATGCATGTCAAAATTATAAACCTTGCGAGGCCACAACTTCAAACATAATCGTCTGGTGACCATGATCACCTATTGTACATTGAGATCTCCATGCAGTTAGGTAATTCCTCCAAGCCCAATGTGTACAATTAATGCTACCAATTATTCTAGGATATCCATGTTTTCTTCGTATACAGCGTACAAAAGTTGTACGTCACTAGACGTCGATTTACGCAAATATTAATCTCCGTATAGATTAATAATATTTTCACAGAAGAAGTTTAAAACATTATGTGAAGTTCTTTCAGACATATTGTTAGATGCATTTTATGCATATTTTCTAGGCCGTTTTTACCTTTCTTTATTTGCCTTTTTAGCTATTTTCATGCACATTCATTTAGTTTCCGGGGACAACAGTACTTCATAAGTTTTTGTGTAATTTCATGTGGAAAAGGAGTTTGGAGCGGTTCGAGGAGAAATGGAGCATAAAGTGGAGCGGAGCGAGGCGTGGATCGAGGTTATAGAGTGATTGGAATGAAGCTTGGATTGGCCATGGAGCGTTGGAGCTTAATATGGAGCTTTTTGGAGTCAAAAGATGAAGAAAATTGAGCTTGATGACCCACATGGGTCGTGTGACTATGCACGAGTCGTGCCAGACACCCAAATCCCTGTTTAGTTTGTGAAGAACCCTCACACGGGTCGTGTACCTCTACACGGGTCGTGTGAGGCTTAGCCTTAAACCGGGCAGAACTTTTCAACAAAGGCTACACGATCCGTGTGATGCTCAAACCGAATTCATGCAGCAGTTTTTCTGCACGGTTTTAAGGGCCGTTTTGGGTCATTTTGAAAAAAACCAACTTTGTGAAGAGGAGAACACGAAATCTTTGAAGGAATTTCAATCAAAAACACTTGGAATCTTTAGTTTAGTGTTTGATACTTGTTTGTAAGTATACTTTAACAACTTTTATTGCTTTTCATCCGAGAGATTTGGCCATAACATGTGTGGCTAGATCTCTTTATTTTCCGAATCTGTAGACATGCGATTTTGGTACTTAATCATTCGGCTAGAAGTATGTTTTTCATCAAGTGTTTCAAATTCATGCATCAATGTTTTTATTGATTCTCATGTTGGTTCACGTTGGCTACTAGAATTGATATGTTTGTCAAGTTTGTTAATTCATTTCTAGAATCTGTAGTTATTTCACAAATGAATCCTTGTAACGTCACCGAGTTTGATTTTTTGTCGAGTTGACTCGTGTGTAATTTGAAACACGCGTTTTACGCTTCTGAGCATATGAGAAGTATTGAGTGTTAATTGGTTTGTTCAAATGAATTTTAATTTGTTTTTTTTGGTAAAAAAATTCAAGAGCTTGATTGATTGGTACTTAAGAAAAATAGGTTTACCTTAAAGAGCATGTTTTGAGTAAATAATTAAATGAATTGAAGTGTTAGAGCTTGTTAATACTTGAAAACCAATTTTAGATGAAGCCGATATGATTTCAAGTCTATAGTGATTGCCTTAATCAAATATATTGGTCAAAATCGGAATTTCGTCCATTTGTATTGAATTTTAATTATTTTCATGTTTAGTCTTTTTATTCTAAAATCTTAAAATTCCCCCGTGTTACTTTGTATCTCATGTAAAACACTCGGTATATAATTTAGTCTCATGTTCCTGTGGACCGACCAACAGATCACGGACTGGGCGAATCCCTCTATTCATGATCTATGTTTACTTAGTTAGTCTATCTTTGGATCGATTGAACTTACGGTGGCTTGAAGAAGAATAGTGGAGCTTGATGTGCGGCATATATAATTTGTGTGTTGATATTTGACGACGATGTAGCATTTGAACTAGTTAAAGAAGACAACACAATACTTTCACACATATATTTGCTATTTATTGGATAATATTATAAAAGAGTTCGGTGTTATAAATTTTTGTAGATTATTTCTTTTTATATCTTTATGTTAGGAAACTGTAAAAAAATTTCGATAAAGGACTCTTTCTAATGATGGAAAGACGAAGCACCTACAATACAAAAAGGTGATTTATTTATTTATTTATTATTTTCAAAGGCAATGACCATCGTATACAAGGTCTAATTTACCCCCATACACTTCAGTATGTCCATTCTGGAGGTAAAAGCAGTTCTATTGGAATTTCATCAAATTCCTTACCCTCTTCTTCCACCCCAAAACGCTTCTCTTCATCTTGCTTCATGTGTCCACGACGACCACCACCGACACACATACCTACAAAAGAGGATAAATATTTGAGTAGAAAAAAAAGTCTAGAACGATGGTTTTTAGAATAATGATTAAAAAAAGCTGAAACAAATAGTAATTGGTTGTTTTACAAACTTTTACGGTTTTACCATATTGTATATACATTTGTTTTTATTTGATCCACCTACTTGATGCAAAATTTTAAAAAAATTATTAGAGAACAGATCATAAGATAAATGTTTGTATGTACATTTGTTTTTGGTCTGGGGTCAGATGAGTTTACTAAAATTCGACATGAATATTGTATATTGAACTTTTAATGATTAGACACTTCAACTATAACTATTCGATGGTTCTGCTTCTGTTTTGTCATATGTCGTTCTGTGCGTTAAGGAGTTGTACAAAATATATGAATACACGTAATATGGTATTTGTTTTTTAACACAAATGTTAGTATTAATTTAATATTCTTTTTATCAGTATAAATCAGTCAAATAATGTAATAATTAAGCCCTAAACTCAAGTCGTCCATACTCTATACGATATGATGGTGTTTTAAATTTAATCGTACATTTTACTTTTTACAGATAATCTATTTGGTTTCATAAGAATACTATAGATATTCTATTAAATGATAAAAATAGAATACTATCCGATTTCATACTCTCTGGTTTATGAGTTTTTTTTTTCTTCAAAGGATTATTTAGACAGTGATTCTTAACCAAGAAAACTAAAATTATATCAATCTCATGCCATAATATCATGACTTTGACCACAAAAATACACCATCAAACACATGCAAGTTTTAGTCCAAAATTAAATAAATAAAATGAGAAATAAGGTTTTTATGAACAAAAGTAGTTGAACTTTTGGGGATAATTATATAATTGCATTTTCACATTTTATAATCATAATATCAGTTAAATTTTTCTATAGAAAATTGGAAATAATGGGAAGTGGTGAATGTCTTTAAAAGGAATGCAAAACGTTAAGGAAATTAAAATTTGAGCGAATATCGTACGTTTTGATTTAGGGATAGCAAATCAACCGAACCGACCAGAAGCGAAAACCAACAGCAACCGAACCGAACTAGCACCAAATAACATATACGATTCGGTTTTCAGTTTTTTAATTTCCTGTAATTCGATTTTGCTCCACTTTGATTCCGGACAAGTTTGGTTTGGTTTGGACTGGTTCGGTGTATGTTGGATAGTGGCGGTGGTGGTGGGTAACAATGTAGGTGGTGGCAGTGGTGGGTGGTGGTAGCAGTGATGGGTGGTGGGTGGTGGCGGTAACGGTAGCGGTGACGATGGTGATAGACGGCGGTGGTGATGATGGGTGACCAGTGGTGTATGGTGGTTGTGGGTAATATTGTAGGTAGTGATAGTGGCAGCGGAGGTGGTACTGGTGGGTGATAGTGGTTATGGTGGCGATGGGCGGCGGTGGAGGGGGTGGCATTAGAGGTGGTGGCGGTGGATGGGTGATTGTGGTGGTGTGTGGTGACTTTGAGAAAAAAAATCAAATTTATCATCATTTCTCTACTAAAAATAAAGAATTAAAAACATAAAAAGAGAATCAGATTTTCCTTCCTATTCCTATTCTTAGGATCAAACAAATAGAATAAATGGAATCAATTTCATTTCTCTGATTCAATTTCTCTAACTAAACATGTCTTAAGTGTTTGGATTAAAAGATTTGGTAAACAATTATTGATTTAAATAAGGAGTTTTTGATATGTTACTTTCTCCTTATTGACTTATTTAAAAAATTTTGAGAAATTATTTCTTTATTACACATATAAGTATCATTCGTCAAACTAAAAAATAACTTATTACATTATTATGTTTTGATATCAGATAAACTGAACCAAACACTTGTTTTAAAACTTCATTTTGATATCGGATTAGCTAATAAACATTTTTAATAAAAACCATAAATTATATTTAATAACCAATCCGCAACACCTGCTAAGTTAGAACCAACTAACTTGTCAAAAAAACTCATTGTATCAGTCAATAAGTATTTTTAATTTTAATTTATACAAACATTAAAAATTATTTAGTGACGCTATCAAACCGTAATAAACAATAAACTACCTAGATAAGCAATCACAAACACCCTAAGTATAATCAAGGTCAATTTGTCTTTGATCATTGTGATCGGACATAAGTGAATTGCTATTTTACTTTTGTGTTTTCGATTTTCACTGTTTTTACATTTCCATTTTTTTTCTTCCCTCATACTTACCGTTGAAGATAAATAAGAAATTCTATTTTGGCCATTGTTGTTAGTCTTTTTCAACAGTAATTTATTCTTAATTCATGGTCATGCTTCCGCAAGTACATAACAAGATTCTTTCGGTTACTGCTCATTACATATACGTCAAAAAAGTAAATTTTCTCAATGTAACGTATAATATGATGAATAAAAACCATAATCTATAATAGATTGATCAATTACATATACCAAAATTTAATTCAGTGAAATAATGGACCATTAAATAGCAAAAAGTTAGACTTTTTTTGTCTGAAAATAATACTTTTTTCAAGAGATACATTTCGAGACAGTAAAGTATTTGCAACATTAAAAAATTAATAACTGTAGCAGCAAAAATTACATAAAAATATTTATATGTAAAAATATGGTTTTGTATAATCGAAACAAGAATTTGTTTAATTTTGTCATGTGTAATTGCTTTTTATAATTTTACAAGTATAAATCCAGTATTGTATCATTAGAACCAAATAAAGTAGTTATTGGTTTTACTTACCTTCCAATTTAAACTTCAAGACAATTTTAAAATTACCATATTATCTTTTTATTTTACCGATTTATAAAAAAAAAAAAAAAAAAAAATCACCTTAACTTACATAAAATCAACTGGATTTGTAGTAATATTTACCTGCATTGGTTTTACAAGCATCAGTTTTAGCGAAACCAATCCTCTTTGGATACACGGGTAAGAACACCCCGGTGCCGGTGCTTGTTTCCATCGCCGGAACCCACTTTCCGGTCGCCGGATTCACAAAACCGCCCGCGCATGCTTTCTTAAGCACATTAATCTGAAATCGAAAAGAAAAAGCAAAAACAAAAAGAAAAAGGAAGATGAAGATGATTATTTTTCAGGAAGAAAAAATACAAAGAAAGTTGGCACGAAAATTCATATAGAAGATAAAGATACCTGAAAATGAGCCGGATTCAGAGCTTCAAACAGTTGCAAGGGCCGTGCAGCGGTAATCTCTTCGGTTACCCGGTAACCAGCACCTCCACGCCCATCACCAATTCCGCCGTGAAAACGGAAGTAAGCTTTTGCACCGCCGCGACCCCACATGCCGTAACGCTGGTTAATTATTAATAAAACGATCAAAAGCCATGCAGAGAGGAAAAAGGGCAAATTCTAAAATTTCAGGAGTTTATCGTACCAGATTGGTGGTGGCCGTGGGTGGTGGTTTAGCAAAACTGTTGATAGGTCGGTGATCATGGTGGAAGGGGGGATGTTCTCCAGGACCGTCAATGGCGGAATGATTGGGGTAACAGCTGCGGCGGCTGAAAGGAGAAGGTGTCTGGGTCAAGTCATTTTGATCGGGGCAGTGGCGGAGCAATAGTTGGTTGTTGCGGTTGTCAGAGACTTGATCGGACATTTTTGAGGTGGTGAAAGCACGCGGAGTTCATTTTATAGGGAACAGCCGAAGAGAAGTGTGTGATTAAGGTAACTACAGTGGGATGGAGGAAGTCACGTGACTGATGACTCACTTGCCAGGTAGGATAGACTATTGACTTGTGGGTCCTCCTCGCCTGCTTCAGTTATGACAGGTCAGCATTATTGACATGTAAGTTGGCCTGGTATCAGATTTGTACACCTGCGAGTTGCAAAGACGTTCATTTGGAAAACTTAGGTGGTGTTTCTTTTTTACTTAATGGACTTAATGTATAACAAACTTAATGGTTCAGCTATATATGATAGTTTCTTTTTTACTTAATGCTAACAAAATGTCTTAGTGGATTAAGTTAGGAAATAGGTGTCTTTAACATTAAGTCATGGTTTTATACTTATTTTTCCCAAATTACCCTTACTTTTCCAATGAAATTTATATTTTATATAATGAATTATGAGTAATTGCATGCTTATATATTGGTCATTTGTTATTCGGCAAGTTTATAAGGGTAAAATAGTCATTTTTTCAGATTCAGACAGTTCATTCAGTACAAAAAAGAAACAGTATATATATATATATATATATATATATATATATATATATATATATATATATATATATATATATATATATATATATATATATATATATATATATATATATCAGCAACACTATATCTATTCAGATACCGTTACCCATTCAGCAACATGTATTAATTCAGCACTTAATATAAGAAATTATGAGAAAATAAATTGAAAAAGTTAATTTATGAAAAACGAAAAACTCTTTAAAAGACACGTGTATATAGAAATATAAAAATTAATTTTATAAAAATAAATTTGTGAAAAACTAAATTGTAAAATAAGATGTATAATAAATTGAAAATAAAGTAATATTATAAAAACTAAGTTTTTAAAATAATATAAAAATATAGTTAAAAAAAACTTATTACAACTACAAAATATGGGGACAAAATTCGTAAACAAGAAAACTTAAAACTTTAACGAAAACTATAAGAAAAAAACTGGTTTGTGAAAAACAAAAATTGGGCTAAAACCTTAAAAAAAAGTTTAGGGGCAGGTCAAATTTTGTGTTGGTAAGTGGTTATAAAAAGTTAAAAGTAAGGCTAAATATGTAAAAAATATTATTGTAAATCCAAATATATGATTGAGATCGTATCATATTTATCTACATAATGATATTAATATGTCTCAATCAGATATATATTAAACTTGCTATTTTTTTCTTAAAATTCATTTCTCTTTATAGTGTTATACGTTTATGCATTGAATACTGCTGAATATGAAGTTTTACAAACATCAAAAGTCATATGAATTTAATAAACTACATGTCATTTTCCATTAAACTTTAGACCATAAATATTTTTATATTTCGAACTAATTACACTGTTGTAATCGTTATAAACCACCAAGTTGCAGGAAAAATATCTACAATTTATTTCGATAAAACAAATGAGAACTTACAAAAGTTAAGGGAGTAATATGAAATTTTCAATCAAAGAATAAAAGAATTGATTTGGGATGTGTTGTGAAATAAAGAGAGAATGTTAAATACCGACAATGTAATATTGCATTTTAAAAAATGACTATAACTAATGGGGTAATACGAAATCAAGGAATAAAAGAAATAGATTTCATGATAGATTATGGAATACAATGAGAAGGTCAGAGACCTTCAATGTAACATTTTATTTCTTAATTGATAAGATTAAACGGATTTTGGGGTAAACTGGAATAAAGAAAGAAGGTGTGACACTAATAATGTAACAATGAATTTTAAGAAATGACTAAAGTTGAGTGCATAATATGGGAATTCTAATTAATGAATAAAAGAAATAGATGTTTGTGTAGATTATGGAATAAAGAGGAAAGATCAGGGACTAACAATGTAACATTGCATTTGTTAACTAATGAGATTCATACTTTGCAAATTGTAGGCTATATATAATTTGTTTTAGAGAAATTGTATTTATTCCTACTTTTTATTCATACTTACCTTTCTACCCATGTGAAATTGTGATAAGTGTCATATTTAATAAAATAAATAATATTTAATGACACGTGTCATAATTTAACATGGGTAGGAACATGAATAAGAATAAAAAGTAGGAAGAAATACAATTTCTCTTTGTTTTATGTTGCAAATCTGATTCTAATTTTGATTTCAGTTTTTTGAACTCTCTTGTGCCAGACTACTTAAATTTGTATACATCAGTTCAAGAGTTGTTACAACAAAAAATATTATGTAAAATTATAAATGACTATTTGACTATTTATTTTAAGTTTCACAAATTATTTTTACAATTTTTTTATCTTTTATAGTTGAGTTTATGTAAATCAAGATAAATAATTATTTTTACTGTATTAATTTGAATATTGTTTTAAATTTTGAACTATTAACCATCATAAGTTATTGTAAACATTCTTTATAACTCGATATATTATTTATTTATTTTTAATAACAAAATAATAATATATCCCAATATTTTTAAATTTTGTTATACTTAACCAACATCTAGAATATACACTACATATGATAAAAAAAATCAAATACTTTTTTAACTCTCATACGTAATGAAAGTTTTTTAAAGAGAATGTCAAAATAAAAGATGTATGACACAACATTGACTTAAAATGAAAAGCTCAAATAATTTTGAGGTGATAAAAATATATTTTTTTATGATAATAAAATGCAAAATAATAAAATGATTAATCTAATTTAATTATCATGTTTAGTAACTTATATGAAAGTTTAATGTCAAATTTTGTCACTTAACTTTCTAGTTTATGTTTATTTGGTTACTTAAATTTATTTAAGTTTTAAAGGTCATTTAACTTTTCATTTATAAGCAAAATAATCATTATGACCGACTATAACTAGTCATAGTGACCATTACGGAAACAAATAAAAATCTACACGATCTTTTAAAGCCTGAACATAGTTAAGTGACCAAATAAGCACAAACCAGGAAGTTAAGTGATAAATTCGACATTAATCTTAGAAAAAAATTGGAACGTTGAATTTTTGGAACATGTGTTAGTTGTATATTAACTTAGCCATGGACACCGTCCCTATTTTTATTTTTACTCCAATAATTCATTTTTATTAATGAACAAAAAAGAATTATGTATGTAATACCGTAATACTAATTAGTAGTGAAATTGTGTTAATATTAGTGTAATTAAGGTTAAATAAGTTTTATATGAGTTAGGATGGTTAGAAACTCATTTGGGAGAAGTTTGAGCTTGAAAAGTACTAAAAATGGGTTACATGGGTCGAGTAGAGTCACACGGGGTCGTGTAAAATCAACCAGTGAGCCTTCCAGACTTACACGGGGTCATGTGATTCTACACGGGGTCGTGTAGAATCCTGCAGTAGCAAATAGTAGAAGCGATGGATCCACACGGGGTCGTGTAGATCCCACACGGGTCGTGTGTCGCGTGCAGAACACTTTTTAAAGTTAGGTTTTATTCACTTTTGGGGAAAAAGCAATTCGTCTAAAACCCTCTCTAAACCCTAGAAACTTGATTCTAAACCTCTAAACTCGAAATTGAGGCTTATAATTCAAGAATTGAAGCTAGGATTTGATTCCTTACGGTTGAAAGGTAATTCCCTTCGATTTTAACTTCAATTGGATGGTTGAATTTCTTGATTTGAAATGGTTTCAAGTGGTATTGATGAACCACCTACAACTAAGCGTGAGTTGGATAAATTTCTTTGAATTATACGTAGAAATGAGTTCTAATCTTGAACTTTTGTCTCGGGTGTTATAGTTATTGTGTATTTGTGGTCGTTTGAGTAAGGGTTGCAGAAATTATAGCTGTAACTTGGTTCTTTTAACAAGTTTCCTATACTTTTGAGATATGTTGATGTTGAGATTGTTAAATATTGTGTTTTGACCCGAGATATTGTGATACAACTAAGGCTAGACAGAAGCACAGTACACGCAGTTCATGAATTCCACAGAGTGGCCCGGCATCAGGTGAGTAGTTATTTATTAGATGATTATGCCTTATTGAGATGTTATTTGTAGATAAGAAGTAGGCTATGTTTTGGATTGGTTGAGTATAACCAACAATTGAGTGTTTGAAATAAAGAGTTTAGTGTGTGTGACACACTAAGGACTGAGATGGTCCATTGAGATGAACTTTAACGAGATATTGAATGATATAATCCGATTAATCTTTAATTACTCACTGAGCTCTCGTAGCTCATAAATTGTTTGTTAATGTTGTTTGTGTTTAGGTTCTGGTAGTGGTGACCGCGGAAAACGTAACATGGATGGATAGTTGGACTTGGACTTGGACTTAGTTGTTGTTTTGAAATATGTATTTGACCTGGTTTTTAGAATAATACTTGTAAACACTGATGTAAATAGTTTAGGACTTAAACTATGCTTTTGGTAACATCTTTGTATTACTTGTTTCTTAACTTGAGTTACACCTTTTAATGTTGTATTAACTGGAGAAAATCAAGGTGTAATTCATATATGAGAAACCAGGCATTATAATGTAGATAAAGAAAAGGGAACTGATGATGGTAAGAAGTGCTTCACTTTTATTATTTTTGACGAACCAACAAAATGAATTATAAACCACTTACTTGAGCTCTGGCCGACTGTAACGCATCGCTTCTTATTCCTTTTAAAAACCCCATTTATCCATTTAAAATCATAAGTCAGACATTAATACCATGTTTCAAACTCTCAAGCAACAATCAAACAAAAACATGCATGGGAATTTTCCACAAGATACTCTACCTAACCCCTTTGAAATTTATTTATGGATGGTTTTTCCTTAGAAAATCATTTTAGAAAATCCTCAAATACCTGGTTTGAGTTTGGAATCACAGTCCTGTTCATCTAAATCCTTGGAATTACATTCATGTTCATTCAAATCCCTCAAACTAAAGCTCTGATACCAACTTGTAACGCCCTAAAATCCAGAAAATTTTGTTTTTTAGAACGGATCAATTACATATAAACGGGTTGGAAAATAGAAACCATCCAATTAAAACTCAACATTTAAAGGCATATAAAATCGGGTTTAACAAAATAGTTACAAACGTTATTCAGCGGAAGACTTGAATACCAAAATCTCAGATGCGATACAGTCTTCCCGTGCTCCAAGCTCAAGCTAGCAAATACCTGAAAAACAGTTAGGTTAAAAGAGTAAGCACAAAGCTTAGTGAGTTCCCCGAAATACCACATGATCCATTCCATTCAAACACATAGGTCACATACGACATCCAGGAACGACCGGTCATGCATGGTCCTTTCGTAATTAAACATCCTCGAGTGCCCAGGTACGTTCGGTCATGCAACATTCTTTATCATGCAGCATCTCTCGGATTTATCAACTCATTCTTTGATATTCGGGTTCCCAGGTACGACCGATCATGCATTGTCCTTTATCATGCAGTAACCCTCAGATCGATCAACTCAATCTTCATCGTCCTTTTTCATGCAGTATCTCTCGGAGTTACCAACTCATTCTTTGATCTTCGGGTGCCAAGGTACGACCGATCATGCATTATCCTTTATCATGCAGCAACCCTTGGATCGATCAAATCAATCTTCAGTTGCTAGAACGAATTCGACGACTATCACATACAAGCATAAAAGTCTAGGCATATAGTCTAACCCATTGGGTTTCCATTATCAATCATGATGTATAACACGCTCATCTAGCACAAACCACTATACATAGTATAGTAAGGCTACCTACGCATGCAACTTCACCCATAGTATAGTGAGAATACTCACCTAATCCGCAACTGTAAGCTAGACAGCACTCCACGCGAGTGTCCTCAAATCCCAACAATACGAACTCCCTAACAAGGGTAAACTTCACTTAGAACTTCGTAAACTCCAAACAGTATAAACTTCTAATACCGGTACCCCGAACACTCAAGTTTGACCAAAAGTCAAATTGGTCAAAAAGTCAAGGGTCAAATGTCAAAGTCAAAGTCAACGGTCAACAGCCAGTTAGCGTCGTTATCTTCCCTAGATAGTGTCGCTAATAACAGTCTCAAAACTTTATCGCGAACCATCACTGAGTTAGCGCCGCTAACTATGTTCAGCTAAAATCCTGCAAAAGCTATTAATCTGTTAAGTCATAGTCTTAAATCCTCTAGGACCGTTCCAAACAGTCCCAAGGTCCATAAAAATCTTGACTTTCCCATCCAAACATGACCACACATGCAAATGGTCAAGATCTAGGTCCAAAATTAGCAAAACCAACTTTAACAACCAAGGGAGCTTGGCTTACACCCCAAGTCAGTTCAAAACTCTCCAAATAAGTCTCAAGGGACATAAACTTCCAACCTTTATTATCCCACTCAAAGATCAATCAACAAGAGGACCAAAAACCAACCTAAGTCTCATAAACACTAGCAAAACCTTAAGAACACTAAAAGATGGAAGCTTTACTCACAATGGTCCAAAAGAAGTGAAGGTCTTGCTGATTCCCACTTGAAAAACACCTTCTAGCACCACCATGCATCCTCTAGTATCATCATAACTTCAAAATTTCATCCAAGAAGATCAAAATCACCAAAAAAACATACCAAAGAGGCTTGAGAGAGAGAAAAGAGACGATTTTGGAGTTGAGAAATGATAAATGGAGGCTTCCCCAGGGTTTAGAACCCTTATATATGGCTCATAGCTCAAAATCTAGGGTTTTAGCCCAAAAACAATAGTTAGCGTCTCCAACTGAACATCGTGCCACCCCACTAACCAGCCAGCATAGTGACGCTAATTCATGACCATAGCGACGCTCAGCCATGACCATAGCGACACTAAGCCAACTTTTCCCCATAAATTGATTCCATCATCAAATGACATGGTTATTTCGGGATTAGGGTATTACAACTCTCCACCGCTTAACGGGATTTCGCCCCCGAAATCCTTTCCTTACATACCCTAAACGCACGCCTAAACGTCAAACCAATCCATGGTCATTAAAATCCTTACATGCCTGAAATTCCAAGACTGGAAAGATTTCACCACAAAACCTCGAAAAACATCACAAACACCTGACGACGACTCCTTTATTCCAAGATTTACACCCTGCCGCCCGAGAATCACACTAACCGCCACACGCCTAATATATGCTGACCCGCAAACTCCAGATACACACCCTCGGAATACCTTACCAAGCCCCATGGCTATTAAGTCTAACCTTCGCTGTCTCAGAAACACTTAATGCGTAACACCAGATAAGCTAACCACACCACATCAATCACCGATTTACTAGCTCACACGCACTCTGTCCAAAAGTATCTAAACAACCAAGGTCTAAACACGTGGTCCACCACCCATGCAAAGCCCATCGGGCTATTCCCACACTATCATTATACGTGGATTCGTAGGTTCCCCGTTCTGTTCAGCTCGCAACTGAAGTCGCAGACTTTTCTCTGTTTCACCCTCTCATGTTCTCTGCTCCGCCCAACTCACGACTGGACGCGCAGTCTTCTCTGACTCACCCCTTTCAGGTTCTCCACTCCGCCCAGCCTATAGCCGGACTCGCAGTCCTTCCCTGACTCACCCCATTCAGGATCTTCGCTCCGCCTAGCCAACAGCCGGACTCGCAGTCCTTCCGCGAATCATTACGATTTCCCCCAATCGCAAGAACAGATCAGGTAACCAAGGACAACACGTAACACCTATCAATCCGCCCGTAAGGTTACACACACCCTTACCACTTCCGATTCCAGGTTCCCGACCTAAGGTCAACTACCCAAGCAACTGCAGCGAACTCAAGAGGCGAACTCACTTGATTCTCAAACATAGGGCTGCTACACCCGATCTTTCACACACCAGACCAAGCAAGCGCAACCGAAAACCACTATCTTAAACCAAAAACTTTGCAGACCCAAACACACCTATAAATACGACCTTCCAATTATCAAGAACGAACCGGAGATACACCCGAATATATGGCAAAGACACATGAATGCAACAAGTTGAATAAACATAAAAGGCTATACTTGTTCTTCTACAAAAGCAGAATATATGACCATGACAATTTCAACAAGTGAAATCTTGTGGTTACTGTGGCTACTAAAAGACTTAGAAGCGTGTCCACCTAGACTTACACCTCTGTTTTGCAATAATTAGGCAGCCAGAGACATAGCTAACAATCCCTTATTTCATGAAAGAACCATGCATGTAGAGATGGATTGCTATTTTGTTTGTGAACTGGTAGAGTCCAAAGAAATTCAGCCTCTTTTTTGACATGACACATCAGGTTGTCGACTTATGTACAAAAGCTTTGGGAACAGAACGTCTTCAATTTTTATTGAGCAAGTTTGACATTTGGAACTTACATGCTCCAACTTGTGGGGGAGTAAAAGAAATTTTTATCCCATTTAGTGCTTATCATAAAGTTTATTTTAGTTGTTTTATTCTTGTGTAAATTTTATGTCGATCCTTATATTCCTGGGGAATTCTATGTATTTATGTTCCAATTGATTAAATGAAAGTTTAAGCTTTTCGGTCATCAAAATCATTAGTTTGGGCATGTAGAACATAGACGAATTTTATGTTTTCTAAGAGATTTACACGGCTAGGTAATAAACCTGCCATTTCCCACATTAATGTTATTCAGAATGCTTGAATTGAATAAATTAAAGAATATATGTTGTGTAGATGTTATATGCGAGTTGCACCATTTCCATGTACCATGAGTCGCCGAGACTCGGGTTAAGTTAGATTCATTGTGACATGTTTCTCCAAGGCCTATAAGGACCGTGGATAGAATTGAAAAGTGATTATCGAGTTTCAGTTGTGGGCGTGTGGGTTTGTTAGATCAATTTGGCAGAAGGAAATACCACCAACCACGTCTCTTCTTGATATATATTTTCTTGTTTCCTTTTCTTCATTTATTGTAATCGAATCCTAGGTTTGGTTGAGCTTGTCAACATTTCTAATTGGATCAATTGTTTCAGCAGTGTCAAGTTTAATTAATTGATGAATCTTGATGCTTATAATATAATGATGTTGTCAAGAAAATGTTTCTTGAATATAAAGCTAGAAAGTATGCATTGAGTACCAATGGTGAAGTTGCATGGAGTGGTGATGAAATTTCACATAATGGGTCAGTGGAGTGTGAATGTAGCTATATGGTGGTAGGCAAATGGGACAATGGACAAAAGTATGTTATAGAGGCTGTGAGGTCTTAATGGAGGTGAGCGCAGATATACGGATTGCGTAGGTTTTTATTGGTTTTTGAGTATGGAAATGAATTTGTATGATTGTAATGGGGTGTTAGATAAAAAATACTTTGCAAGTATGGGAATGGATAAATCTTAAGACATTGATAAAGTTAGCATAAAATAAACTTTAAAGTGAATGTTCATTAAACCGTTGAATAAAAAAATTTATCATGTCTTTAATACAATATTGGCATGATAGTTTATTAAACTTCATAAAGTTCAATAGAACATTAAAGTTAAATGATAAACATATACTAAAAATAAAATAACATTCATTAAACCTTGATAAAGCTGATTTCCATTTAATAGATATGATAATGTACATGAACACAGGGCCAGTCCAATTCTAAAGCCCAGGGCGAGAGGAAATACAAGGCCCATCATAACACTAGTACAATCAAACAATTCATTAATTTAAATAAAAATATTTTGGGTTTTTAGATGGAAAATCATTAATAATATCATCAAAGACACAAATATAGCCAAACAATTTACAAAAATCCACTAATTTAAAGATACACATTTTTTTTTCTGAGGCTTCATTTAGATCTTTTTCATTCCAACTAGTATCATGCTCTTCATTCTTCAGAGAGACTTGACCCAACCCAGTTTTTTGCTAAAATTATTCCGATCAATTCAATGTATTTATTTCAGAAGAGGCTTTTTATGATATTACATTGAGTTGGTATGCTTACACGAGAACTAATATGAACACAATAAGTTGAGAAAACTTGTTATGTTCTTTGTCTTGTAGGAGGTGTTAGATGATTTCTTAATATCTCATATGTTACTTTGAATAGATTGATGTCATCTTTTAAATAATAACCATACTTGGAATTGTAATTATATCTTCAAATGACCTTCCGAATTTGAAATTGATAAATGACAAAAGTCAGAAAATTAAAGAAGTGAGAATAGAAGAAAAATAATTAAAAGTTGTAATTATATTGATATATAATAATGTACAACAATTAAACAATAAAACAGACAAAAATCTGAAAAACAAATTTGGCTTATCAATATGAAACTTTCAGATCGATTCAACCATTTAATATAAATTCAAAATTCAAATTCCTAGTTGTTACGACTTGAAAGTTGAGTTGATCTAATTAGGTGGTTCATGTTCTTGATTGCTTCATACGTCATAAGTTAACAATTTGTCTCTTGAATTTGTCTCATTTTTTGTCACACTTTTCCACTTTATGATGAACGACGATAATCGTATACAGTATATTGTTGCTCCTTCCCGTTTTCAATAATATATATGATTTCGGCCCCTGGATTCATACTCATATGCTTCTAGTAATTTATATTATCCTTTTTTAAATAATGACTTAGCTTATATATTGATATTATATAGCCTGTAAAATTTTAAACCCTCGTTAATTAGATAGGTCCTGAGACTATACGAAATGGGAGGCCAATGTCGCCGGCATTGCCTATGTGGCATTCCAATGGTGATCGGAAACCATTCCATTTTATAGGCATGGCAAAAAAAAAAATTTTCCAGAGGCATGGAGATGCCGATGGTTTCTTCACTCTATGTCTCTTGCCTCTCTCTTCTATGCCAATGGTTTTCTTCATCAACACCACCCCACATTGTAGGCATCCAATACCATTTTCATAGGCATCCTATGTGGCGCCTACGTGGCGGCCGATGGCGATGGTTTCATAGGCAACCACTCCGCTTAGCCTGAACGGTCGTCCATTTGCCACCATCTGGGATAGACATGCGTGGACACAAACTTATCCATATCTCAATTCCTTAAAGTATGAAATCACCAAGTTTCAAAGTCTCATATTTCAAAAAGTTCCAATGCTTTTAGTAATCTAATCCATATTGCACACCTTGTTTTGGTAGTTTGTTCCACCGATAACTCTAAAAGGAAGAACAATAAAGAAAAAGATAACAAAAAAGGGAAGACGATATTAGAAGAAAAGAGAAGGAAAGAAAACAAGATAAAAGACACGATCAAAGACAAAGAAGAAATGAAATAGTCGTTCTTGATCAAAGACATTTTCCTTACAAAAATTCCTAAATCCAAACCTTACATATAACCATTATCACATTATTTGCCATGAACGTTCATTTGAATTCCAACCCAAGATAGAAAGTTGATCATTCAAGCAAAATATAAACAAAAAATCTTATAAATTTTGCATTAAATTACAAAAATTGGAAACTATTAAACCAACTCATAAAATCTTTAACATGTTTATATCGAGTAAATCACAAACAAGTGGCAAACTCTATACGAAAGATGCCCCAATCGATGAGTTGGAACGTGGACCCATCCACACCACATTCTTTGATTACATATCAAAACCTTCAACCCAATAATCTAACATTAACTTAAGAAGTACACCCTTTGATTACTTTAATTACTCATAATGTTTCCTATAATCATGGAATAAAAAGTTCATTCAATCATTCATATAGAAAATGTTCACCATATATATCATATTTTGAAAACATGTAAATAACATCGGAGTACAAAACTAATTCTTAAATTCTTATACCATGTCATTATCAAATTTTTATCAAAGATATTAACACCACACAATTAACAAAATCAAATGAATTTTTTCTAACCGTACACCGGGCTACAGCGGAGCACACCCTTTTGGTTCCTCTTTTGCTATAAACAACAGCGAACATTCGCGAAAACGGAAAAATAACACCAAACATCCACGCTCCCAGAAGCGTTTTGGATCAAAAAGGTAACAGAAAGCGAAAGGGTCTTTTACCGGCGACGAGAAATCGGTCCTGCCGGTGACCGGAAACCATCTAGAACAACCTCGTCGTAAACACATAAGTGAAACTCAGCTGACTTCCCCTGTTTTTGAGCTGCTGTGCAATCTTCGCACAAGGCACGATTAGGCTGGAGCTTAGGGTACGCCTCATCGATCTTTGGAAAATTCATGTTTAAAGGTGAATCGAATCCGTATCTTGAATTCAGAATCATGTTCACGTAGTTTTCTCTCTGAATCAACAAATCGTGAAATCGTTCATCGTAATAATAGGGACTGTAACCGGACATTTGCGCCTCGTTCATATCAAGCTGATTCCAATGAAGGAGTGATAAATCATCTGGGGACACTGAAGGAGCCAACGGAAAATCCAAATCGCTCTGGTTAATAACTGGTTTCCTCCGGCGGTCTCTTCTTGACCGCTTCAACACCACGAGGAAATAACAGTTCTTCTCTCTGACTATTACAGCGAAGTTAACCTTACCAGTGATCAGAATCTTCCGTCGCTCCGGGGAAATCTTCGATTTCTTGCTGTCGACTAAGTAAGTCGTTAGATTATTGTACGATATACCTATCATTTGGCTCAACTTCATCTGAAACTCCTTGAACAAAAGATCTTGATGAATCTTTACGTTGCCTACATCCGTCTCGCGCTCGCCGTCGAATAAAACAACCGGAAACACGGCGGTCTTCACCGCAGCATCATCTTCTTCCACCATATTCTCCGATTGAGTTTCGAGAAGAGAGGAAATGTTCTAGAGACCGTGTTAAAACGAACAGGGATACCAATTTATATAAGCAGTGGGTTTGGGGGTTAGGTATGTAATTGTAAAACAATTTGGGGGTATTTATGTAATTTCGTGCACAGGTTGCTTGGGGCTTAAGTGTACTTGTTACGGTGTCAGGCTGTAATTCCGTTTTGTGGGTTTTTCTCGTGAATAAATGCCCTTATTTATCGCTTGTGTATGGTAGCGAAAAGACGATATTACCCTTAAATTGGGTGTGAAAATTCAAGGAAGCTGGTCCACAAGTGTAATTTCATCTAATTGTACATTTCCCCTTTTTGGTAAAAAACTAAATATGAACACTTGGACAAAAAAAATACAATATTTTATGTCAGTTGCGATCCGTAGCTTTAAAAAAATTATTTATCTATATAATATAATGACGATGTACTAATATTTTATCGGTTTTGTTGATTTGGAGAAAAAATTGATTACTTACGCTATAGGGAGTAACACTCGCCAAGAAGGTCGCCAAGCCTCTTGGCGAGTCGCCAACACCATAACCGCACCAATCGCCAATCGGTCGCCATCCTCCCTTCGCCAGCTTGTTGGCGAGTGTATAAGTTTCAGGAAATGGCAAAAAAAACCCCTCAACCGCTAGGAAATGGCAAAAAATGGCAAAAAAAACCTCTCGTTGGCCATTGGCCACCACTCCCTACAAAATGGCCAAAGCCTGCCAATCATTGTTTGGCCCACAAAAAACCTTTTGGCCATCTATTGGCCATTGGCCACTACTCCCTGCAGCCTTATTAGTATCATGATTATAGAAAACAACTTTTCAAAAAAGAACATAATAAACATTGAAAAAGGGGATACTTGGGATATTACTAAATTTGAAGACATGTTTTGAAGACATGTTTTTCACCAAGTTAGCTACTTATTAATTTTTAAAAAAGGTGTATCGCCAATAAACTTACACTTATGGAATGTTTTTAGTAAGTTTGCAAGAAAAAGAGACGAAACTTGGTAATTGAAATGGAATGGTAAATTTTAATTTTGATTGGACAAATTTAATATGTGTAAAATAGCGGGCAAGAGAACATAAAAGTGAATTGGATTGATATTATGAAATGTTGAGAATGTATTGGTGTCAAGTAAAAGTAAACGGAAAATATCATGTTTCACAATGGTTTCTATTTTTAGAAAAATTTATTTAGATTTACTAAAAATGACACAAATGAGTAAAATAAAATATGTTTAGGCATCTAAATATTGAAGTGAGCTTATAGAAAAGTAAAAATAAGAATGTTGTTGAAATAACTTGGTAAAAACATGAATATATCATATTTGAACGAAAGTGGGACAAAAGAGGAAAATTAACAAATTGAGCATTAGGCTTTTGTAAAGCATGTTTAATCAATAGAATGGATTTATAATAATGTTTGTGAAGTGTTAAGAATGTAATTGAAATATATGAATGGACATCTAAGCAATTTGTATCGTTTTATAAACATGTTAGAACTATAAAGTTGACTAAATTACATGTCAAACCCAAGAAACACGCAATTAGTCATAGGACAAAAAGGGTAAAATTATCCAAAATGATTATTATGCTTTAAGAAACACACTTAATCTTTGGAATGGAATTAGATGATGTTTAGAAAGAGTTCATGTATGATTTGATAAAGATTATGTGTTAAGTTGTCTAGTATGTACTAACATCTTATTAAATCAATAGAGGCTGAAGAATGTTGTAACGCCCGATTTACATATAAAGTACACCCAAAAAATTTTGTTTTTAAAACATATATGTATACATAGTTTATCAAAGATTATTAAAATATTTGGTGTACATTATATCAATCCCGATGACAAGTAGATATATTCAAGAGTCGGTCCCACGATCCGAGCCGGACGCTACTTTTTAATACCTGCAAAACACACCATACAATAACTGTGAGTTACGAAAGCTCACTGAGTAACCAAATCCAAAACTAAATAAATTACACAATCTGTATGGGTTATAGCCATTTCTATCATAACTTCTCGTAAAATGCTTATAACGTGCACCCGTAGGGGATCCAATCATATATTATTCATTCACTTAAACGATGTCTAACCTTTTAAACATGATTCAATCATCCAAACAATATTCGATTATACAATACAATTCCCATGTTGCTTAGGCAACAAACCCGGCATTAGCTCCTTTATATCTACATAACACACCACTTACACATCATTTTCCATATATGCATTATCTATGCCACATAAACACTAGCCTCGCTTCATAGGCACAAACATGTCACTTATGTTATAGTCTTACCATTTACGCATTACTATATCATACCAATAAAATCCTAGCCAACTAGGCACCGCCCTTACATATATGTGCTAACTTCACCAGCTGGGTATCAACATTGCCATATAACTTTAACCATGCCAATTAGATATTTACCATGCACATGAGTGATAACTTTATCAATTAAGCACAACCTTGTCATATAAGTACATTCCTTGCCACATAGCCATTAACACAACCACACAAGCAATAGCCAACCACATATGCATAATTTAATCACTATAGCAAGATCCAGGAACTCAAACATTATCTAATTACTACATAATATTCAGCTACACAAGCGATATATATATATATATATATATATATATATATATATATATATATATATATATATATATATATATATATATATATATATATATATATATATATATGTGTATATATTCATTAAATAGTATTCAACTACATTGGCAATTCATTCTTACACAAAAGTAACATTCAAGCCACTTAAACAGTAACAGGCCACACTGGCGATATCAAGCTATATAGGCAATAACAAGCCACTTAGACAATATATAGCCACTTAGACATAAGTTTCTATCCACTAAGGCATAATACTAGCCACAAAGTTGTTTACGAGCCACAAAGGCATTCTTTCAAGCCACCAAAGCAAACAACAAGCCACATAGGCATTTTCAAGCCACATAGGCAAACATTCCAAACCACATAGACATGTACCTGCTCAAATTAAATCATCATCTTCCTCTTATTCAAGAATATAGATGAGAGAGACTACGCAAGCATAATATAATTGTTTGTAAAACATAAAAGTAATATTTACACTAAAATACACAACATCAATCATATCAAGAAAGGCTAGGTTACTCACCTTGAGATTTAAGATGAGTTCTAAGTGGTTAATTTTCTTAGTCTTCTTTCCCGTCCCCAAATCTGCCGGCACATAACAACAATTACCCCTTTTTATATTTTCTGTATAGCCCCTTGTTCAAACATATTTTCAACCCCCTTTTACCTAGAATCACCTCCTGACTTACAAAATAAAAATAAACTAGACTCTTATAGCTTTTCAAAGACAACAATCTTATACTAATGTGATTTTCCAATGCTTTTATATGAATTTTACAACACAGCAACAGTGTGATGATGCATTCGATAATACCCTAGAAAAGTGTGATTTTCAACTATCTTGGACTTGGAATTCGTGTGTAATGTACAAAATCTAAATAAACTAGACATTCGTTCCTTTCTAAGGCTACTGGAATCAGTCTTAAACGATTTTTCTACAATTTTATATGATTTTTCCAAAACAGGGTAGAAACATAGAAAAATTCCGAAAATTAAAAACTTCACCTCCATATATCTAATCCAATCTTCGAAATTCTTATGGAAATTGATCGAGATCATTAAAGGAAAACTAGGAATGCTTCCTTTCATCGAAAACATTAAGCATGACCCATCGATTACATCAAAATCACAGATTACAGAAAACCCCCAAATTTCTAGGGTTTATATGACTAGAACTTCACCAATCATGATTCTAATCTATCCATTAGCTGGATAATGACCATTTGATGCTTACAAAAAAGAATTAAACACTTAGGATCATATGGATAACCCTCCTCCAACTCAAAGTTTTGGATTGTACAACACCCTAACCCAAAAACGGGTTTTCAAGCAAGAACTAAAGGAAGTCATACCTTAAATTGCTAGTATTCTTCAATTCCATGGCTAATTCTTCAAATCCAAGCTTAATTCCTCATGCATGCTTGAAAGTCACCATCTCCTGCCTTCAACCTTCTCCAAAACGTGTTCATAGCTTCCCAACTAATACACGACACTTTCAAGAATTGACAATAATGGCCCTTCAAATTTCGGTTATTTCGCAAACAACCCTAAAACATACTAGATTAAATGAAACTCGTATATTTTAGAGTTGTAAACCATGAATAAACTTATTATTCATTTAAGTCCTTGATTGATTCATCCTTAGTCCATAGTTTCACCATTTTAGCAAAAATGGCCCTTCCAACAAAATTTCTTACATTTAGGTCCTTTTTCCACCAAGACCACCACACTAGTACCACCTTATATTAAACATATATCTTAGAATTATAAAGGAAGTTGAATCATGCATACCAATTCAAAAGTAGTGTTATAGATGGTTGGGAGCAGTAAAAGCTTAGAGCTAGTGGATTAGTGTAGCTAAACACACCTAGCTACTGAGGTGAGTACATGAGGATTTTAATTGGGTACATAGAAACAAGTTTTAAATGTTAAATGTTTTATGTTAAGTGTTTATATTAAAATTTTTATGTTAAATGATTTGACAAATGATTTCTAAAGCTTAAGCTAAAGAGTATTAATTTATGTTGAATGATTGAAATGGTTTTATATGTTTAGTATGATGATGATGTTGTCCGGACTAGGACCTTACCCACAAGGAGGGGGTCAAAAGACACTACCGGGATGGTACCTCTCATCGCAAAGTAGTTGTCTTAAGCACGTCCTTATGGATAGATGTTTTCTATTCCATGAAGGGATGGGTAATGTTAACCAAGCATGCCCTTACAGATGAATTAGGTGCATTCCAGGAAGGGAAGGGTGTACGGGGGCGCCCATATATAGTAGATATTGGTAAATGAATTATGAATTGCAATTGAACTTTGTTTTGACAAGGAATGGTTTAAATTATGATTGTTCCATGTTATTGTTTCTTTAAGGTTATATACAAATTTTTGGGTAAAAAACCCATGTAACTCACGAGACTTATTGTCTCACGTATGTTTGTTTTTAAATGATATGTACTCAGGAACAGGGTGATAGGCATCATACAATAGAAAGAAAGGATTTAGAAGTTGTCATGTGGACATAGATAGAAAATAGGATCAAACGATAGAGTTATCTTTAATGCGGTATAGTTATGATGTGTAATTGAAAGATATCATCTTTATGGTTTAGAATAGCCCTTGTAAAGTTTTGCTATGTCCCGTATTGCTTTTGGACTTTTTGATTTTGAGTCTGGTCAATATGGATTTTATCCATTTAGCCCAAAGGTTATGTCGAATTTTCGGTAGAAATGTTGTGTAATTACGGGACATTAGCTTGAGATGTCATATTGTTTTACTATGGTTGTATTGATATGAGTTTTGTATCCCTTAATGTTGTTTAAATACTTTTTAAACGTATTTGTTTTTATTGGGACCAAAGTTTTATGTTATGATTTATTCACATGAGAAAGTTTTAAAAATGACGAAAATTTTACTTTACAGTGTTTTATAAACTATTACACCACTTAAGGTGGATGAAAGTTGGGGTGTTACTTAAACTGTGTCATTTTTTGGACATATCCCTTCGGAGCAATCACGACTAAGTGGTAGAATGGATGAGGCGGGTTGTGTTGAGGGTTGATGAACCCCGTGAGCTTCCATGGTTAAAAATTTTTTAATTAAATATTTTACCCCCACTCCTATAAATACTCATCTCTACACCCTTTAAAAATCACGCATATCTTTCTCAACTCTATAAAATATAAAAGTATCTACAATGTTTTATAAAAAATGGCTGGCATCGGAAATAGAAATATTCGGTGGGGATGGACTCCAAATGAAGATGTAGCTTTGGCAACCGGCTACGTCAACATCAACGAAAAGGTGCATGTGGAAACCAACCGCCAATTCTGGGAACGTATGGCGGATTTGTTTTACAGAGGATTGGACACAGTAGATAATCGGAGTAAGCATCACCTTAACAGCAAATTGAAGGATATGTCCAAAAAAATGACACAGTTTAACCAAATTTGCTCACACTTATCGGTTAACCAACCAAACGGGACAACTGACGATGAGATCATTGAACAAGCCCTACAACAGTATCGGGTGACAGACAATAGAGACTTTACGCACATTGAAGCATGGAATGTTGTGAAAAATACACCTAAATGATCTTTTTATTCAGGTTTTAATTGTATTTATGTTTTAATTATCGTATTTAAGTTTTAATTTCGCGTATTTTGGATTTAATTTCCAGTATTTAGGTTTTTTTAACTTTTGTAATGGTGTGCTTTTTTAATTAAATGGTTTTTGTCTTTTTTATTTTATTTATTACTTTTTAATATTACTTTAAATATTAAATTAAATGTTATTTTAATTTTATGATTTATTAATTAATTTTAATATAGATTATCTGATGTGACATTGAGGATTGGAAGAGTTGAAAAAGATTTGTTTTCATGGTTGAAAGATGGTAAAAAATAAAAGTGAGAAGAGAAAATTTAGCTAATATGGCAAGAAGGTTGGAAGAGTTCACTCCCCTCACCCTAATAGTCTTGATGATAGATTCATGTGAGTTACGATAGTCTGAATTGTTATCAATTTAACTACATGTATTCCAAATCATGAGTGTGAACTAATTTGTACCTATAATATTTTAATGACATGTATTAATAATTTACAGTGGTTTATCATATATCAAATTGATAGAAGCTTGTGAATTTTTATTATAAGTACGTATAACACATGTGTAAACTTCTAACCATCCGAAGTTCTCAACATCATTAATAATTTATTATATTATTATATTAGGAACGATGTATAATTACAAAAAAGATAAGGTGGTAATAATACTAGATTCTAATGAAATTATTGAATTGAAACGAAGTGCTGGTAAATTTGGAACAAAGGCCGAAAGCCCGAAATAAAGCAAATGAAGAGTGGATAATTTCTTTTAACTGTTGGAACTTATCAAATGAACGATAAATAACGATAAGCCCCAAGCCTTTACAGCAGGAGGCCTAGAAAACCCACGCATGGCCCAACTAATTAGTAGCGGTCAAGTCCAGCTCACATGTGCTATTTTGAATAAGGGTCCTTTGAGTAATTATTATTTATGTTTTTTTTAGAACTTGGCAATTTGGTTTCACCTGAGGGTAAGAGCCCCGCAACCCAGGGCGGTTGGCAATTACCTATGGCGCAAAGGCCACTTCCCCTCAAAGCCTCGTCCTAGGGAAAATCCCCCACATGGGAGTTGGTAGGAGTCGAACTCCAGACCTTTCCACCACGCGGGTATATAACCCAGTGCCTCCACCCAGTTGAACTGGACTTCCTTGGCAATTATTATTTATGTATATTAATTTTTTTGGCCACTCGAATGATTGGGATTTCTATCAATATTGGAGATACAATTTCCATCTTATTACCGTGTGTTGTAGTTGTAGTGGTGTGAGTAAGAATCAGCTTATTAAATAATCTTTTATTTGTGTGATTTAAACTTTGATCTTTAAATTTATTGTTGGTTTGCTAAATCGATACTATAGTTGGGTGCATCATAATCTTGTTTATGCTAAATTGTTATATTTTTATTAGTATTAAAGGCATAAATGGAATGAGCTATATTGTTAAAAAAATTTATTTCGGATATTTGATCTGATACAAATTCGAATACCGAAATCCACTATCTGAAATTCTGAAATCCAGATATCTAGTTTCAAATACCTCTCGTTCTAGGGATCAAAAGTTTGTTTCCTACTAGTACTATTTACAAAAAATTAACTAAGTGTGCAACCGAACGCCGTGATCACAAACTTCTTTGGTCGTAGCATACGTAGTAAGTTCAGTACCAATGGATTAAACATCAAAATTATTGATCATTGTAATAATCTTAAAATTATAATTCCCAAAAGGTCCAAAGACATTATATAATTCGTAGCTTTCTAATTAGTAGGTTTATTTTGTGTACACACATTTCTTTCCCATGCAAAAAGTTATTCATAACACAAGTCCAATAAGCATTAACCGAAGAAAGTCATCTTTGTAGCCATATTGACATTTGACAATAATGAAAGACAATTAGAAATCCCCAAAACACATTATATAGTAAATATGAGATGTACGTAAAGAAACAACCATTGATCAAGTACACAACAAGAACAAAACATACACAAAGACAAACCAAAAGCCCCAAACCCCAGCTAGGCATGCTGCCCCGTATCCCTAACAAACTCACCATAGAGTTTGATTCGTGAAACATGTGCTTAAAATAAAACCTTCTTCAATCATCAAAATAAAATGAGTCTGATTTCTTTGATGCTATGAAGATTGACTATATCAATGTGAATGGCACTATAAATATGAAACAATGAGAGTAAAACCTATATAATAAAGTGACCAAACCACAAATAAACTTAAATAGGCTCAATAAATGCTAAACATTTGATATATGCCAACACTTTGATCAAATTTCTTTGAATTTCTTAATTGACGGTGGTTTTTTCTTTCTCGTAGACGAGTATATATATTCGATTTTTAATTAATAATAAATACAATTCGGGTTTTATTTGATCACTAATAAAAAAAAGAGATTGGGCAAATGCACCCACATGTTTAAAACTAATCACAACTTGCATCAATAGGATTAGGAAAGGAAAATAATGCACCCATTTCCATCTAGATTATTATAGAAGATGAAGAGGGGAAGAGTGGAAAAGAAGACGAAAGATAGCGCCCCTTTTGTAGATGCATCACAACCTACATATACGACTACAAATGTATGTTAGATATACCTTCAAACATCGAATTGAGTGATAAACACTAAACTTGTCCTTAAATTACATTTTATCTTTCGTTTAATAGTTGGTGATAAACGTTTTATCTTCAGTTGCTGAAAATAAAAGTCTTTGAAGGAGAAGCGGGAGAGGGGTGTTGACCCTTCAAATAAAAAGTTGCATTAGACCTGTAAGTGACCAAATGAATATAAATCAGAAAGTTAAGTGACCAAATTCGACATTAATCCTTCAACGTTTAATTAATGTTAAAAAAAATAGTACATAACCTCTGAGTACAAATTAATTCGTATACCATGTCATTATCAGTTTATCAAGATACTAACACCACATAATTAACAAAAGAATGAAATAAATTCCAAACGGTACACCATGATATAGCGGAACACTCCCGGTTCCCCCTCTTCTATACTCCAAACATCCACGCTTCCAGTTAACCAACTTCTACCGGCGACGAGAAATCGGTCCCGCCGGTTGTCGGAATTTCAGAAACCATAAAAAACCTCAACGTAAACACATAAGTGAAACTTAGCTGTCTTCCCCTGCATTTGCGCTGCAATGCAATCTTCACAGAAGGTACGATTCGAACTGCTCGCGACATTAGGGTACACCTCTTCAACCGTCTGAATATTCACATTTAAAGAAAATTTGTATCCCTATCTCGATTTAAAAACCATCTTTAAGTAGTTTTTTCTGTGCATCAACAAATTACGAAACCGATCATCGCAATTATAGGGGCTATGAGCAGACGTTCGCCCTTTGTTCTTGTTCTTGTTTATATCCGACATTCTGTTCTTGACCGCTTCAAAACCACAAAGAAATCACAGTTCCTCTCTCTAACTATTACAGCGAAGTTAACATTACCAGTGATTAGAAAATGTCGTAGCTCCGGTGAAATCTGCGATTTCATGTTGTCGACTAAGTAACTCGTTAGATCATCGTAATGTATACCGATCATTTGGTTTAACATCGTACGTACCATTGCTAAGCTTATTTTCCTATGTAGAAAGTGAATAGAAAGTGAATTCAATGAAAGAGAAAAAACCATAAGTATGAAATGGTTGAATATAATACCAATACAAAAAATAGCTCAATAACTTATTATGCTAACATCCCCCTCAAACTCACAATGCGATAACAATAAAAATTGAGAATTTGACTAACAAGAAACGAAAACAAGAAGTCGAAAGTAAAGATTATAATTGATAACACACAATTAAGACTAGATAGCTCCCAAGCTTATTTTCTTGGTAATAAGATTGGGAGCTATCTAGTCTTAATTGTGTGTTATCAATTATAATCTTTAATAATTAAAGACAAGAATTGTACACACACAAATATATCAAAATAAACTCTTTGATTATAACCGGGAAATATAACTCAAAAACCCGAATCACTTGTGTTTCTCACAATCTGTGTTTTCATAGCTCGATAACACAGGATTTATAAACTAGAAAGTGTTTAAAGTTTGGGACAAATTGAATCTCTACATTCCAATTTGTCCCCCCTTGATTGAAGTAATTGAATAGGAACTTCCACTAGACTTAGGATTCCAACAGAAAGTGCATTAGTAAACACTCATATCCACAAGCAACCAAACAATCTGCATTCAACCAGCACAAACAATCTACATTCAATCCGTGGCAAACAATCTGCATCATAGCAGGCCTACCAAACAATCTACATCACAGCAGCCATGCCAAACATTTTTCATCTCTCTCAACGACAAACAATCTGCATCTCAGCAGCGATACAAAATAATCTGCATCACAACAGCCATACCAAACAACCTGCATCTCTCGCATCGACAAACAATCTGCATACAGCAACCATACCAAACAATCGACATCCCTCATATCTCTGCACAACCCCAAAGACACCATTAAAAGTATTATAACAAAGACACAACTCAAAGTTTCAAAGAGAAACAATGATTATTCCAACCAGCCTTCAAATTTTTAGCCACACTTGGTAATTACCTAAGCTTTAACTAATTCTACATAAACCAAATAACTCTTCAATCGACCTATTAAAAGACTCAATAATAACATATATTGGTACCCCGCCCACCACGATCACATAAACTACCTAATCTCTTTCTATGTGATTGCATTAACATGAGGCGAAGGCAACCCATTGTATGGGTACAACTCCTCATGCACTTAATGCAACTACTGTAAACAAAAACATAAACTTATCAAACTTCGGGAGAAAAATCTTCAAATCATAAGAATTTTTGAGCAGTCGTCTAATAGTTGATTGACAACGATTAACGATTAATCAGCAACGGATGCGTGACGGATCACCAACGAACCAGTGAGAACAGTGGCAACAAGAACTGATGCCAGCTAAAGACATATATGGTTGTTTAACAAAGCTGATCCATAAGTGATCAGTGAGGGATCAACAATAGATCGGCAACGGATCTACAACAAATTCGCAAAATAGCCGCCCGGTACACAAACCTCCACAATCATCAAATCATAAGCATGGATCGAATAGAGTTCTGATACTATGTGAACTGATAACAAAATAAAAGAAATAAGACTAGGGTTTTCTATCGAATAGAAAACGAATACAATGAAATAGGTACGAGTACTATAAACAGAAAAATTATCTAAAATTTACCTAACAATGACTAAACATAAGCCCAATACAAAAAATAGCCTAATAACTTATTATGCTAACACCTTCAAGCCAACCAGCCCTCGTGTAATATGCTTGTCAAAAACGGACATGTGCCTTTTTGAAAAGAGAAAGGATACTAATTAAGGTTTTATATGGTGTCAATTCTTAAGCCTTAACTCTAAATTTTGACTTACCTAATGTGTGGAATTTAATATTTTTTATGCTTGGTAGTTGTTATGACAAACAGAGACATTAAAAGCAGTTTATGACATAATGGGTTCATAGGGTGGTGGCTCGATTATAAAGGTGATGGTTAATGATTGAAGTATTGTGTGATATGTTGGAGGTTTATCATGTGTTTATTATAAGGCTAAGCGGAGTGGTGTTGCCAACATTTGGAAGGCAATGACGCCACATATGATAAATGTTTTTATTGTTGTGTTATGTTTTGGTCAAGGAATGGTGTTGGAGGCATCTAGACTCATATATATATATATATATATATATATATATATATATATATATATATATATATATATATATATATATATATATATATATATATATATATATATATATATATACACACATACACACACACACACACACATATATATATATATATATATATATATATATATATATATATATATATATATATATATATATATATATATATATATATATATATATATATATATATATATATATATATATATATATATATATATATATATATACATATATATAGAGAGAGAGATTGAGAAAAAGAGAAAGAGAAAGAGAGAGGATAGAGATAACGGAATGTTTATTGTCGATGGGTTTTGCCTCCCAAACATATTTGGGTTAGGGGGTGGTGTTTGTTGGAGGCATTGCATGCGACATAGGATGTTGGAGACATTTTTTTATCCCACTCCGTTCAGCGTAATGGTTCGTACACAAGGGGTTATAAAGCACTTATATGCAATGACTACATAATTTAATTAATACGAAAATCAAAGCAATATATGAACTAGTGGAACACTACCAATGAAAAAGAAACTTACAAAATATATTAGGGGGTCCCTGATATATTTACATGCATCATTAGCTTAAATCCAACTATAATTTTAGTCAAATCATATGGAAACGGATATTGGAATGGAGTGATATTAAATGGGTGGACTATAGTGACGTGGTGAGCCTCACGGAGTCAATCCTTAAACAGAAAAAGAGTTCTAAACACGAGAAATTCTTATCGACACTGATTCAAGCCATTTGGTGGAATATCTGGAAAGCTAGGAATGAATCGATATTGCAGAAAAGAAAGAAAAATCCAGTGCTGGTCTAGACGAAATACAAGTGACGTTATTTCAATGGATAAAATTCAGGGGTAAGTTTAAAGCTTTAAACTGGTTTTCGTGGTGTGTCAATCCATTCAATCCTGGTCTCCCATTCTGTAAAATGAAAGTAGGTTCTTTTTTGGGAGTGTGTGAATAAGGGGGGAGGGGGTGTCTTGGTTGTCTTTCACAGGTGTTGCCAATCTATTACTTCTTTTTTTTGGTTTATGCTTAGATTGAATCTGATGGGGTAGGGGTGGTTCAGGGGATTATTTGGTGTTTTTGGTGCAGTGTCACTCGTAGATCATGAAGGTGTGCGTTTATTTGTTGGGGTAGAAATCTCATAGGGCAATCTACGAGTTATACTTTATTTTTGGGTTTCTTTCGTGTTTTCACTGGATGGGGGAGGGGGTCTTTCTTTTGGCATCGGTGTGTTTTTTTATCTTTCCGTGTTTATGGTTTGGTGATATCTGATTTTGTTTCGGGTGCTAGGGTCGAATTCCTTATTTCTGAATATTCTCTTGTGAATGTGAATTTTTGCATCAGGTTGGAGAAAAGATTTTATTTTACTCCAGGCAGCAAGTTTCTTGGAGAAAAGATTTTATTTTAGCGTTCTCATCCCGTATCGGAGCATAGTGTTTGTATCGAGTGGTGTTTGCTTAGCATTATTTTGCTAGGTTCTGAGTTTGGAGCAACGTTTCCCAACATTCATTTCTATGTAGAGTTTTTTCCAACTTTGGACCATTTTACCCTTGATTGATGGGGTTTGGAGAGTGGCGTAGGGAGTTTGTTAAAAGGGTGGATTATAGCTCGGATTGGTGGTTCAGTAAGCTTGCATTCCAATTCATTGAGAATTCTAGATGTAATTTATCAAGGTTCAGACAATTTTACCCCTATAATGGAGATTTTGGTTCTATTCTTGGCGATTGCTTCTGCTGTGAAGTGGGTTCTATAATCTTATTAAAGTAGTCAGTCATTCAAGGTTTTGGGCTTCGTCCCCTGTATAGACAGCTAATTCAGGTGTTTAGTTTGGGGCTTAGATCACAGAATTAGTCTGGTCTCTTGTAATTCCAATCTTGTGTGGTTTGTTGGATAGTTCCAGTGGTAGGTTTAGTTATGCAGTTTTCTAGTTTAGTTTTTTCTCTGTTTGGTCGTGTATTGTTGTATTACTTTGTATTTTCTTTGCCAGTTTCCCGATGGCTGTTTATTTATTTTCTTTTTTGCTATTTAAAAAAACTATAATCTATTTTCGGTCTCGAATTTGAATAGATGATATAATTGATGTTTTGGGCCTAACTCAATAAGACCCTTATTTGCACCAAGCCAAAAAAAGGGGGAAAAAAGCAAACCAATAATATGTTTACAAACTTATTTTACATATATCTTGTCGGTACCAAACTACTTTAATTATACATGGCCTTAATATGGAATAGTAAGGGAGCATCAACTAGTGCCTAGTGACAAGTCGTTAAATATGCCGATATAACTTTACAATATATTGGACGGGCGAACATTGTTCCAAACTCATTCGAGATCTTATTTCACATGGTCAGTTCAGATAGGTACCTTCCATGACATTAAAACTGATAGATGCGATAATATTCACTACATTATGGTCAATCTGGAAAGCCAGAAACTCCAACTCTTTCAGACGTCTTTCTACATCTCCGCTCAAAATTTTTGAAGACATACAAATCTAAAGCTTCACCTAGATCAAGTACAGAGCTAAGAAAGGGGACCTCGACTGGGATCGTTGGACTTGCTCCCTCTACCTAGGTGTTTAAAAATCTTTAATTGAGATTTCTCACCCTTCTTTGCAGCTGTAGCGTGACACCTTATAGATACCTCCCACATTCACGTAGGGTGTTGCATTCTTAGCAGAACCTACCTTCTCCTATTCATACTGGTGTGAGGGAACGAAATTCATTGACTAGCTGTTTGTTGACTCTTCCTCCCCCATTCACACGGGGTGCTGCATTTCACAGTATTTCCTCATTGGTGTGAGGGCCATTATCTTGATTCTATACCTCCCCCATTCAGGTGGGGTGCTACATTTCAGGCAGACGGTCTTTCCTCCTATACAAATGGTGTGAGGGCCATTATCTTGCTTCTATTCCTCCCCCACTTATGTGGGGTGCTGCCTTTCAGACAGGTGACCTTTCCTACTATACAATTGGTGTGAGGGTTATGCTTTTCCACCCCCATTCATGTGGGGCGTGTATTTAGGCAGGGGGCTCTCCACCTATACATATGGTGTGAGGGCCAAGGATTCATATTTTTATGACATTACTTTTCTTCCCTCACTCACATGTGGGGCGCTGCATTTCAGGAAGGCGGCTTCTTCCTCCTATACAGTTAGTGTGAAGTCTTAACATGTAGAAAATCATGATCTACCACTTCTCTTTCCCCCATTCATGTGGGGCGCTGCATCTTAGGTAGAGGGGTTCTCCTTCTATTCCTATGATGTGAGGCATGTATTTGGGTTCATGGCCCTTCTCCCTCATTTACATGAGGCACTGCATTTTAGCCGATTTGATCCTTCTTCTACTCCTACCGGTATGTGGGTCAAGGACTGATTTACTCCCCCTTTCACCTCTAAATGGGGGATTGCACTTTGGGTTTTGGCATGGGATTCTTGGCATATGGATAACATGTGTCATGATGGGCTTCTGGATCTGGACATCGACTACGACGCGTTATGAGTTACTAGACATGTGCTGGAGACATTACCTTCTTTCTAGGCTTGGCATATGTGTATTGCCTCGACTTAGCCACCTCGGGAAGACTCTGCGTTTCTTGACTCAACCTCATTAGTATATCTCGCAGCACTTATTAACTACTCCATGAGTTGTCTGCTCTACTGACGAAACTTTGGATCGGGTTCCAGCTGATGTTATCTTCATCTTGGATTGATCTTCATGGTTATGGATGTTATAGTTGCTATATATCTGTGGCTTTATATGTGTATTGTAATGTTTTATTTTGTTTGTACGTTGCATGTACCAGACTTTGTATCTTTGTGCTAGCTTCTTGCTAGCTTTTAATTTAATTAATTTGCTTGTCGTTCAGAAAAAATTTAAAGATTTTACCAATTTATATATTTTAGCATGGTACAAAGAAAATGAACCCCAATTTTCAAATTTTGGCTGCCATGAGCCACAATTTACTAGCATGGGCTTCTGCATTAGTTTTGAAATCACCGTTTTACATTAGTGGCAGCATTATGTCACTACAAAAAAAAAAAAAAAGTATTACACCTCAATCATTCATGGATAAGTGCTTGTTTAAAAGGTTACTTGATAGATTAGAACGTATGCAGTGCAAACCCACCCCAAACCAATCACGTGGAGGTAAACACAGAGCATTAGCGGCTTTTTTGGGCATGCAATGTTTTAGTTTTGATATTTTTTATGAAATTCAACATCTTAACTGTCAGGCTCCCGTCATGAAAGCAACCCCTATTGATTTAGAGGAAGACGGAAACAAAGACGACTATAAAATTTTCCAAGATAATAACAATATCCATAACGAAGAAAATAATATATCCTAGACAACAACAACATATTTATCAAGGATGAAAACGATAGGACAATACGATGACAATGACGATAACAAATACTTTTATATTCTACTATTAAAAATTAAGTTCTATAAACTCTTTTTGTCTTCAATAATAAAATTAAATTAATATTTAGTTGATTGAAGTAAAAAGTTGATAAAAACAATTTATCGTTGTTTTCTGGTTTTACAATTATTTAAAAAATAAAAGAATATGAAAAAAAATATATAGTGTTCTTCGTTTAAAGAGAAAAACATTTATGTTTACTATAATAAAAGTCTAATTTTTATTCATTTAAGTTTTGTTATAAACAAGAAAATAAAGTCTCTATTCATTAAGTTTTGTAATACAATCCAAGCCGGCCTCGGTCTTCCTACGAGTTCGGTTTTATAAGATTTGCACATTCTTGTTTTTTTTCTCCTTTGGTATTCTTTTCCTTTGTCTTATTTAGATTAGGTTGGGTCACCAAAGAGCATATGCCCTCCTGTCTTAGGAGTTATGAAAATATGTCTCTTGGTTTAGTTTTGGTTGTGATGAAATATGTAGTTTTAGACTTAAAGTAACTAAATAATCGTTATAAAAAAATTATGGTCCGTCGATAAAGATGGTCCATAAGCACCTTCAGGTAGACTTGCAAAAAATTATGGTCCGCCGATACATGTCTTGTGTCTGTCTCGTAATGGTTTGGTCATTTTGTGACTAGTCTCGTAACGGTCCGGGTTTTTACCCGGACCGGTAACAAACCGTCTTTTCATGGACCAGTCTTTTGTGTAATTCTTTAAAAAATAAAACTTATAACCAATTTTATTTATTATTTTTATTTATAGGGATGATTCTTTTAAGAAACCAGCACCACGAGAAAGAACAAATAAGGTAAAGCCAATAAACGGATGTATAGCAATAAAAATAACATTATCACTAAAATCGGTGAGATTTAATTCTCAATTTTGTTTGATTCATACGGTTCATTGCGCATAAGCCCATTTCAAATGTGGACAGGAAAAGAATGTTCATCTTGATTCTTCCCAATACAAATGTACAATTACAACTACAAGTACACATTCACAGGACTCTACCTGTTTCAAACCTATAAATACAACCTATATTTTAGCCTTGAAAACCATCTCCATAGCCCAAAACACACAGATTAACCAAGTTTAACAATCTTTTGGCCTTGAAAACCATGGGTGTCTTGACATATACCGATGAACACACTTCCACAGTCACTCCATCAAGAATTTTCAAGGCCTCAATTCTCGACTCACACATTTTAATGCCAAAACTTCTGCCAGATGCGATTAAAAGCATCGAGTTTATTAAAGGTGACGGTAGGGCCGGAAGCATTAAGCAGATTAACTTTGCAGGAGGTAAACTTATATTTAATCCAATATCTATTAATAGGTGCAAATAATTGTGTCTAATTAAATTATTGTATGTAGGTTTTGTGAAGCACCATATAGATGAAGTGAATGAGAAGACATTCACATACAAGTATAGTTTGATTGAAGGTATGGGAATCTCTGACAAGATTGAGAAAGTGTCGTATGAGATCAAGTTTGAGGGTGCACCCGATGGTGGGACCCTCTCAAAGATGACCACAACTATTTACACACATGCTGATTTTGAAATCAAAGAAGAAGAACTAATTGCAGGCAAAGAAAAGGTGTTGGGGCTTTACAAGGTTGTGGAAGGCTACCTCATCAAAAACCCTGATGCATATGTTTGAAGATTCTCGTTTTAATGTTGTGTTTCATCTATGTTTCGCATGTTTAAGATTCCATGTGTTTTTTGAGAAATAAACATTGCACCATCAATAAAATTTTGACTCAAGAAGCATTTCTTAATATAGTTAAGAAAATTCGTGATAAGGGAGCGTAACTAAATGAAATCAAAGATATATATGGCACTACCAATGAAAATGAACTTAAAATATCTTTTAGAGTAACTATAAATGTTTTCGGTGTCGAAAGTTTTAATAGACGTTATAATCAATGCTTTAGGCCTAACTCAAAGATATCCCATTGGCATCATACCAAAAGAAGAAGTTTTAATAATATGTTTAAAAAGTTTATTTGGTGTTTGTCTCGACAAATATGGAACTACTTCGACTATACACAACGTTACAAAGAATGGTAAGGGAGCGTCAAGTAGTGGTACAACATAAGATATTTTTATACGATTTTTTATCGAGCAGGGAGCAACATCCCAAGTAGGCAAGTAGCAACGTAAGATGTTTTAAGAATCGATTTTCAGTTTATTATCCGATCCAATTAAAAAATGTAACCTAATTGATTTTTTTTCTCGATTTGACACGAAGTTATCTTAGGTATATGTCATTTAAATTTAAACAAACTAAAAATGTAATATTTGAACGGAGTCACTTGACATGATTACTAATAATTAAATTTCTAAAATAACTTATAAGTCATCAAGCTTATAAAACAAAATCAATATTATCGTGCTGCAACACAAAACCTAATGGTTGAGGTGCGAAATTTTATATAAATATTTATGGTTCAAAACCTGACACACCTAAAATATTGACAGTATTCTGTGATTTATCTCTCACGTGGTGAGTCTTAACACGGGTTGAACATGGTTCAACTGGAAGGTGCAATTTACCTTTTTTTTTTTCCATTATCAATATTATCAAATATGTTATAGTAAATAAACATACACTAAAATCCTTTAAACTTTTAGGGACAATATAATCATAAAATGCTAACTTTTTCTAAAGTTGAAATGACGTGCTTAGAATTATAATTATTATGTTGATATTACAAACCATCTAAACTTAATCTTGGGTTTATGTTATATATGATATAACCATCAACATTTTGACTATTTGACACAGTCAATAACGAAAAGTTTTAATAACGATTAGCCTGCTACTAAATTTACAAATCTGATTCTATTTGACTACTCTGACATGTTATAACCAGCGCAAAAAATAATTCATACCCACATGACGTCGACATAATCACATTATGGTAATATTATATCAATGTGGACCTTCGATTTTTATTTATTATCTTTTAATAAATTACGTTTTATTTTATATGTATATTTCAAATGTTTATATATATATATATATATATATATATATATATATATATATATATATATATATATATATATATATATATATATATATATATATATATATATATATATATATTACATTCCTTAAGTTGCTTTTAAAAAATAATCACCACAAAAAGAAAACATATTAGGAAAAAGCCAATAAAGTGGTCGTATAGCAATAACAATCACACTAACACTACAATTGTGATACTTATACGTAATTTTGTTTGATTCCTATGGTTTATTGCGGCTAACCCCATCTTAATAAGGACAATAAATAGAATGTTGGTAATGCCAAATACAACTACACGAACCTCTTCCTATTCCAACCTATAAATACAACCCACATCAATCCTTCAATCTCCACACCCAAAACACTAAATATTAACCAATTCTGAATTATAACCATCTTCAATCCTTAAAAACCATGGGTGTCTTGACATATACCGATGAACACACTTCCACAGTCTCTCCATCAAGAATTTTCAAGGCCTCTATTCTCAACTCTCACAATTTGATGCCAAAGCTCTTGCCAGATGCGATTGAAAGCATCGAGTTTATCAAAGGTGATGGTGGGGTCGGAAGCATTAAGCAGATTAACTTTGCAGGAGGTGAACTTATATTTAAGCCAATATCTATTAATAGGTGCAAATAATTGTGTCTAATTAAATTCTTATATGTAGGTTTTGTGAAGCACCAAGTAGAAGAAGTGGATGCGAAGACATTCACATACAAGTATAGTGTGATTGAAGGTATGGGCATCTCAGACAAGATTGAGAAGGTGTCGTATGAGATTAAGCTTGAGGACGCACCTGATGGTGGGACCCTCTCCAAGATGACCACAACCATTTACACACATGGTGATTTTGAACTCAAAGAAGAAGAATTAAAGGCGGGAAAAGAAAAGGTATTAGGGCTTTACAAGGTTGTGGAAGCCTACCTCATCTAAAACCCTGATGCATATGTTTAAAGAGTGTTAATTTATTCTCGTGTTGTATCCATGTTTCTCATTTTTAAGATTCTCAATGTGTTTTATGAAATAAATTTTACACCATCAATAAAATTTGACTCGAAAAACATGTCTTGATATGATGAAGAGAGGGATTTAGGATTAATGACTCACTATGAGTTTGTTGTATATACCAAGAAAGATTTAGTGTTCGAGTACAACCTACACCCAATGTAAAGATATTTTCTTTACCATTTTCTATTTTGTCGAATCGGGACAGCCTGTTCACATCCCATTTTACGAATGGGTGACAAGAAGATATGGACATAGCATTGTGTTGAATACAACCTACACCCATATTCGGAACGAGCAAAGTTGAAGGATGATACAAACGTTAGAGGACATGATTTGGGCATGTGTGTTCTTGAATTATGGGTTAGTTGGGATTAGCACCTACCATTGGTGAAATTAACATATAATAATAGTTACCACTCAAGCATCAAAATCACTCCTTGTGAATACTTGAATAGGATAAACTGTTAAAAGTAGGCGAAGACATTGACCGAATATAGTTGGTACATCAAAGGATCCATAAGGTAAATTTGATACAATACTAGTATGACCAAGACCGACCGCCAAAAAATCTATGCAAATTTGATGTCTTGCTCAAATTATAGATTTATTTGTGCAATATGGACTTTATATTGTTTAAAAGTACTATTTTTGCAAAAATCAAGTATACCACTTATACGCATTTAAAAAGTTTTGAAGGGGTGTGGTGGTTATGCCTTTGTCGAAAATTTGACTTACCCAACATGTGGAATTCAACATTTTTTATACTTGATATTTTGTTAAGAAAATTTTGGGATATAGTGGGTAAGCAATGTCTAGATGCAATTAAAAGCGTCAAGTTTACCAAAGGTGATGATGGAGTCAAAGCATTAAGCAGGACGTAAAGTTATATTTCATACAATATCTAATAATAGGTGCAAATAATTATGTCTAATCAAACTTTTGTTGGTAGGTATTGTGAAGCACCAAATAGATGAAGTGAACGAGAAGACATTCACAAACAAATACAAATTGATCGAATGTATTGGCATATCAGACAAAATTGAGAAGGTATTCTATGATATTTAAGTTTGAGGGTTCACATGATGGTGGGACCGTCTCAAAGATGATCATAACTATTTAAACGCATAGTGATTTTGAGGTCAATGAGGAAGAATTGAAAGTAGGCAAAGAAAAGGTTTTAGGACTTTATAAGGTTGTGGAAGGGTACCTTATTAAAAACCTTGATGCATATGTTTAAAGCTTTATCGTTTTAATGTTGTGTTGTATCCATGTTTTGCACTCTTGAGATTCCCATTGTTTTATGAGAAATATATATTACACAATCAATAACATTTGACTCAAAAAAGCATTTCTTTGTGCAAACTTTTCGTAATTGGTGTGTTGCTTACATTATAAATTTATTTGTGCAAGCCGGATTTTTCAAATAGTTGAACTTACCTTTACAAAACTGAGTGAGATGTAGAAACTATTTTTTGCAAAAAAGGAACGGTACCACTAATAGGTATTCAACACGTTTTATTTAAATTTATTTTTTATTCTAAATTTTTTTAAAAAAATTATGTTTATATATATTAACATACCTTAAGTTTCCTTTAAAAATAATCAGCACTACAAGTGAACAAATAAGAAAAGAGCCAATAAAATGGATGCATAGCAATACCAAATTACCAATAGCACTACAATTGTGAGACTTATACGTAATTTTGTTTGATTCCTATATGGTTCATTGCATATGAGGACAATAAACAGAATGTTGATCAGGCCAATGCAAATGTACAATTGTATTTGCATCAAGTGCAACTCCACAAACCTCTATCCATTCCATCTATAAATACAACCCAAATCATCCTTCAATCTCCACACCCCAAAACACTCAAAGTTAACCAATTGTAAATTTTCCAACAATCCTTTATCTCAAAATCATGGGTGTCTTGACATATACCGATGAACACACTTCCACAGTCACTCCATCAAGAATTTTCAAGGCCTCAATTCTCGACTCACACATTTTAATGCCAAAACTTTTACCAGATGCTATCAAAAGCATCGAGTTTATCAAAGGTGACGGTGGGCCCGGAAGCATTAAGCAGATTAACTTTGCCGGAGGTAAACTTATATTTAATCCAAAAATCTATTAATAGGTGCAAATAATTGTGTCTAATTAAATTCTTGTATGTAGGTTTTGTGAAGCACCAAGTAGAGGAAGTGGACGCGGAGACATTCACATACAAATACAGTTTGATTGAAGGTATGGGAATCTCAGACAAGATTGAGAAGGTGTCGTATGATATTAAGTTTGAAGGTTCGCCTGATGGTGGGACCCTCTCAAAGATGACTACAACTATTTACACACATGCTGATTTTGAACTCAAAGAAGAAGAATTACAAGCGGGAAAAGAAAAGGTGTTAGGGCTTTACAAAGTTGTGGAAGCCTACCTCCTCAAAAACCCTGATGCATATGTTTAAGATTCCCATTGTTGTAGCCATTTTTGGCATATTTAAGATTCACAGTGTTTTCTTGGAATAAAGATCATACCATCAATAATTTTGACTAAAATAAGTGTTTCTTGAAATAAGGAAGAGAATTCAAGATTTGGGCTTTTACTATGAGTTTGTTGTGTAGACCAAGAAAGATTTGGTGTTGGTGTAACTAGATGCTAATAACTTCCCCACATTTGTTGGTTGAGAGAACGCCAGCTGGCAATGTTCCAGGATCATATCTGAACAGAAACTTTTCCTACATTGAAAAGTTCAAAACTTTAATAAGTTGCAAGAAACCTTTTTTTTTTTTTTTGGGGGGGTAGGGGGTAAGGGTACCTTGTGGCATTGAGTAAATGAGTGGCGATATGTTTTCTTCTGTTGGAAGGTGAGACCCAAATTGCACGAATGCCACAGATGGCAGGGACTTCATCTTTTTCACAAATAATGGCTCCAAGGAGGGTGTTGTTCGATTCTTTTTTATTTTCTTTTTTTACGATTTCTCTTTGGAAACTAATGCTACCGAATTGGAGGGTGGTTGGAGTTGACTTTTTGACCGCCTTTAGAGTGGTGGTGACATCATGTTTTTGGTCTGAGTTTGAAACTAATCGATAAGCTTTGTTTATTGGCTCTGCAACAAGACAACCAGCAACCTTTTGGGAGGAAATATAAAGATAAACCTACATGAAAATTGGAAGATTAGTTACAACATGGGAAAAATAAAAGTAAAGTAATTAAATCAAGAAAATGTTAAAGGGAATTGTGAAAGTAGCCACCTTACAGTGTTTATGGAAAATCCATCCATCACCAAGCTCCATCTCCATCATCTTTATAACCTCTTGAACCTGCCATTACAAGTTTACTAATTTTTACTCCTAATATTAAACAAGAAATTGAACATTTTATTTAAAAAGAAGTTTATGGTACCTTTTTAATATGAGCAGGAGGATCATCATTAAATACTAAAATAACACGTCCATGTTCTAATGAGTTTGTATCTATAACTCTTTCATTACGCCACCCCTTAAGTGTAAAATCAATTAATAATGAATGAGTAAAACTGTAAAACTAACATCCAAGAAACTAATAAGTAACAACATTCAAATAGTATAAATGTACCTTGAGTTTGATACCATGAGTGTAGTCCTTGTGAAAGTCTTTGTGAACCCTTGTATCTTCTTCATCTCCAGGAGCAAACTTGAATCCACAAGTTTTACAGGTATGTAACAGAAAATCTGATTGACCTAAATCCAGATGAAACTGTGCATACTTTCTTTTCTTGTTTAAAACCTTTCTGGAATTTGTTGCCACCAACTGTTCTCCAGAATCAAGTTTGTTTGGATTATTTTCTTTGAGAAGACCATCGTCCTTCCTGCATACGCAAATCCAAAACAGTCATCTACATTCTCCAGTCATGGTAAAATGGAACAAACTGCTAGCTCCTTTGTTGCCAGTTGCCAGTTGGTAACATAATCTGAATCGGTTTTAGAATCAAAAAGCACCACAAACACCATATGATTATTAAAACAATGTAAAGGTGAATAGGCATAAAATTGAATAAGGAAATACCTATCTGTGTTTGGAGCTCGTCGCGTGTATATAATTGGAATTTCGGGTTCCCTGGTGAAGTCTTCTTCATCGGAAAAATTCTCCAAAATGGAAAGAGGGGGATCTAGGGCTTGGCTTCGTGATGCAGAAGAAGAACAAGGTCTGAAAAATGAATTTATCTTCGATTGCATTGTTTGTTGTTGCTGTGAATAACAACTTGATCCCGATCTCGAAGGAAATCAGACTTAGGACCATTTAAGATCAGAAGGAAAGAGCTTATAAATTGAATCAGACTTAGCACCATTTAAGATCAGAAAAAATAGAACTGACAAACTGAAATCAAACTAACAACTAACAACTGTAACATACTGAAGTCAACATTGAACTCCAAAATCGTAACATACTAAAATTACTGATTACTGAGATGTTCATAGTCAACATTGCAGGAGCTTACCTGAAAAGATGAGTGCACCGGTGACCGACGAAGCTTCACGCCGGAGACGAAGAAGCTGTCACGCTGGATGGCTAGAGATGAAATCGGACACCAGAGTAGACAGTACACTGCCGGAACTCGGACCGTCGGACGGAGATGACTGTCGTTACGTGGTCGGGTGTCGAACGCCGGAGCGTCGCAGCGTCGCTGGAGTGGATGGCTGGAGCCTGGAAGAGAGAAGACGAGAGTGATGCTCGAAGTGATGCTGTGAACCGTTCCCGCTTCCCACCGCGAAACCCAGTCTATCAAAATAACACCGTAATCTTATTTTTTATTTTAAAAGGTCACTAATATTTGTTTGTTTTTTTTTTTTTCTTTTCTAAAGCATAAACTCCATTAATTTGGATTAAAAACTTCATCAATCCCAAATGAATGAATGAACCAGTTAAAACTGCCTAATCAGCTACCTTGTGAGTCCTAGTCAACTGTCATGTCAAAAAAGAACTATCTTGACATGCATATTTTATCGGCGTTTTGTGTACGGGAGCTGATCTGTACACAACAATTTTTTGCCATACACAATAATATCATGTTTTTTTATGCATATGGTACAACTTATCTAAAGCATAAATTGTTGTGTATAACAAAAAACTGTTGTGTACGGATCACATCTCTTTGTGTACAGTATACATGAACTTGAGGGGAAGAAGGTTTTTGAGCAGTTGAATCCACATGGAGAACGGATGTTGAGATCTTTTCGAACACATAAGCTCATTAAATCTAGTTCGTGGAGAAGACTCGTGTTGAAAGTGAATTTCCCAAGGTCGCAAGATCCAGTAGTGTATGAACCTGGACTACATAATTGGTTCATGGATCCCGCGTTTGGTATGGATGTTTGCCAAATCGCACAAACACCACACTATATAAAGAGGTTTTAAACACCGCACTGCATATTTTTTGCGGTGCAGTTTGCGGTTTTTAAGTACAAATTTGTGGTTCAAATCGCATCCCATCTCGTACTAAAAACAATGTACTTTGATTATCCCTTGACCATTACTTGTTAAAATAATGGTGAGATTCTGATACAAAACAAACAAGTAAGGTAAATTGATGTTGGTTGACAATGGTGACATTTAAATACTAAACAAACAAGTAAAGGTAAATTGATGTTATTTGACAAATTAATCATATTAGACTCCTTTCGTGTATTTGTTTAAGTTGATTCAAGATGACCTAGAAATAATACATAATTATCTACAACTTTAACGTTTTGTATTTTCAGAAATTAAGTAGTTATGTAAGTCATACATGGTGTTTGAAAGCAACGTGTTAGGACTCGAAGACTAAATTTAATGAGGGTTTTCTGTTTGTTGCATGGTGGAGGTCTTAACTTATTTGTATAAACAACTTAGAGTTTTAAAGTTATGTTATTTCTTAAACCATAGGCAATAATACAAACTCACTAACAATTGCAAATCGATTGACATTGGGGTATAAATTTAAGTACTTAAGTTCACTAACCATAAAAAATGGTTGCGCCGCACCAAACTACATCACATCACTTCACGTCACGTACTTTAGAACTTTCTATGTGTAGTTTGTGTTTCCAAAAACCTTATACTACATATGCAGTGTCATTTATGATTTCATCTATAAATGGCACCACACCGCACCGATAACACCCCTATTGTTTGGAATAATATTGTGTGGTTATCAATCAATAGTTGTTATAAGAAAAAAAAATTAGAGTTTTTAACATTTATTTGCACTTAAATCCCAACAAATCAATAAATCTTTTGTTTTTATGTTTTTGGTTGCTTTGCTATAACTTGTTCTAATTGCTAAAATAAAAATAACGAAAAGTGTAGACATACTTTGCAATTTAATCAATCAAACTCGTGTCTTCCTCATTCGGTCGAGCATCACTTTTGATATTCCAATGTCTTTTGTCTTCTTCATTGGGAAGCCTCAAACTAGCTAGTGAAGGTTCACTTGCAGCCCTAACTCCTATTTTCTCTTTCTTCTTTTCTCAACTACTATAGCTCTCGACAATCACTTTCTTGCTCACGGTTCCTTCCAACATCGAGAGTAGGCTTGAGTGTTTATCTAATATCAAGAGAAAAGCAGACTGTGCATGGGCCTTTTAAAAAAATGAGAGTAACAAAGCTGGAAAAAAACTCTTGAATAAATGTAGTCGACCCAATAGAATATCTAATGCACTTTTTTTGGAGATTGCCAAAATGGCTAATATAAGAGATAATGATCTGTAAGGGTAATAAAGTTTGTATCATATGCACATTTGTTTTTTTTCCACATTTGGTGACTGAACTTATTTTTGTGCTTGATTTACCCATGAAAATTTTAAAATTGTTCACATTTAGTCACTTATGTTTTATTTTTGTCCACAAAAGACAATTAAGTTATTGGTCATATGCGTACAAAAAAATTAACTTTAATGGTCATATGTGTATAAAAAAAACATAAGGGACTAAATATGAACAATTTTAAAAAGTTCATGGGTAAATCAAACATAAAAATAAGTTCAGTGACCAAATATGAATAATTTTAAAGTTCATTACACTACCAAATCATTATCCCCAATATAATTAGCCATAATGACCATAACAACATAAAGCTATCATTATTATTATTTAGTTCATTACTCATAACTTATTATTTAATCATTTTTCTTGAAATAAATTTTAAACAAACAAACAATTAAATAATTAAATACTTAATAAAAAAGGCTTTACAACAGTCTCCATATAAGAATCACACATGATGTAAAAGTGTCAATTCTATATCAAGCCCTTTGGCAACCAAGTCCACACACGTGACGTAGGCACATGATTTAAGTGTAATCTCCAATCCATAACATTAAGTATTTGTTAGAGAAAGAGATTTTTATATTGCTGAAAAATTAGAAACCATCAAAGTACACAAGCCAAGAAAACGTGTAGTGAAAAACATAATATATAAAAGTACCATTAGGATCCAAACCCCGTATCTGTAAGTCATTGTGATCTCAGAAAACAAAAATATAAATTAACCTTTCAACTCCAACCATTGATCCTCCCGATCGACAATATACTTAAATATAAAGGCGGGTTTTTCAGGCGATTCAAACCCTATTATCTCAAGAATTCCATCCAAGTATTTCCATTAAAGTGAATCATACGCTTTTTTTAAAATCAACTTTTAACACTATGAATTTTTTCGTTGTTTCTTATACCGACCAATGATCTCGTTAAATTTGACATCTTTTAGTGAAAGAAGCATGCTTGATACTAACAACATTGATCACCTCAACAAGGCTATTTACCAAAAGTTTACCAATAGTATTGTATTGACAACCTATTAGACTAGCGGTCGATAATCTATCGTAAACTTCGGGTCTTGGACTTCCAAACTTAAAGCGATAAAAGACGGGTTGCATCCACTCAATATTACACTACTTCGTTGAAATTGCAATACCAAGATCACCACATCTAAAGGCGCTTAAAAAACACAAAAGAGGGCTCATCGGGCCTGAGGCTTTATCAACTCTGCAAGAAAGTTGTTCTTGTGTGATTTTGGGAAAGATGTTGGAGTCACAAGTAGGTCTAAACAATTTAGTGGACCAAAACTTTGGGGCGAAGTAAGAACGAAAACAATGAGAAAAATCACAAAATGTTAAAAGGCTTTTATAAAAAAAATAAGGAATATATTAAGGAGGTTCTTATATTTTGACTCTATATTCGATTAACCACAATTGTTTTTTATTCAATTAAACCCAACATTTAATTAAATGTTCACAATTTTGGATAGTAGTTAGTTATGCTGTTTGTATATTTTTACAACTGATAATATATATATATATATATATATATATATATATATATATATATATATATATATATATATATATATATATATATATATATATATATCAAAATGTAAATTCTTAATTGAATAAAAACTGAAAATTCAACTCTAAATTGTTAAAATGGTCAAAATGTAATGACTTTAATGAATATTTTTTTTATATATAACTAAAATTGTAAACATTTAACAAAATGTTTGGTTTAATTGAATAAAAAAATAATTATGGCTTAATCGAATATAGGGTCAGAATGTAAGAACTTTCCTGAATAACAACAGTTTTTTGAGTAAATGACTGAAAATGTAATGTCTTTTTTTCGTAGATAAACCTACGATATTTTACAAAATTAGTCCATTTTTTGATACTATAATTTTTTATATTATATTTAATTTATCACCCAATTGTCGACAACTTCTGTGTACATCATAAAATTAAAAAGAACTCCCAACTATGGAACATGACAACACTTATAAAATGTCAAGGTGAGATTTGCTTGTGACAAACAATGGTGGGATCATGGCATATCAAGTGTATTTATGTATGGTTTCCATGTGGTCAAGATTTTGTAGCCACTGAATTTCAATGGAAAAAGTACACAAGGGACAAAGAGTTCCTATCCATGAACTAAAGTTTTATGCGTACGTGGACAACAAAGAAAACATCAAATGACTGACAATAATGTACAGAGTCAAGTTTCATGAAATAAACAACACAAAAACGATGACACATGTATATCAACAAATAGAACATTCGGGATTGAAGGCTTTGTTGTCATTGTGAACCCATGAATAGTCGACATGATTTTTAAATGCTTGAAGGGTATCATACTATATTATACGAGTTTGCTTTACAATATTGTGAAATGTTACACTTGCTTAATGTGACACATCTGAAAAAATGCACATAGTAAAACAAATGAACTTTAAATTGTAGATTTTTTGACATAATAGTAATTTTGTGTTAATATTGTTTTATGACTATTATATGTCAAGTTATGTAATAGTATTTTTATCTTAATAGAATCTTTATATATTTTTTCTATACGTTTCAATATTTTTCGTTACGATATATCTAAGCAAATTTATAAATTATGATAACCCTTTCCGTATCTTAAGTTGATATGAGATGCTACAAGAAAATAGTTTGTTAAGAGTAGCCCACATAGAACCCGACCATGTTTTAAAATGTATCAGTCATACAACATGAATGTTATGTTTGCTTTTGATAGACACGATTACACGAGATTTTAGAGAGACATTTTTGACAAAACTAGTTGTTAACTAAAAGCTTAAAATTATAACTTTTATTTGCATAAAAATATTCAACAAAAATAGCGGTTAGCTTCTAATTGTACAATAATATAAAAATTAAAAACTAAAAGTTTCGAAAAGCTAAAGCTCCGAAAAATTAATTGAAATAGTTTTATAATCAGTTTTTTTTAAATAAAACACAAAAACTCTTATTGCCTAACAAAAACTTCTTTTTAATTTTTTTTTGTTAAAAACTAAAAATAAATAATTTAAAAGCTCATTTATATATAGATTTTGATTTTATGTTGTCGTCAACTCTTTGTGCGTTTCTAGATCTTATAGCTTTATCAAGAACTAAAAAATAAAATAGAGGTTGAAAATAAAATATATAAAAAATAAAGAACCAGTCACATGTCTTGCATATGATCATAAAAAATGTTTTAAGAGTGTCTAAACTTTGACTTAATTATTATAAAACTTTATTTCGAACTTTAATTACAACAATTAACTCATTATTAAGCAATTAAGATTAATATTTAATGGCCTACATATCCAACAAACACACTACTTTTTCTTTACTAATTAATATTTATACAATATAACTGACTTTTTATTAATTTATCCATTCATTCTTCCTTAATTATTTGATCAGTTTATATATTATACATATATACGAGTATTTAATAATAATTTAAAAACTGACTATACAAAATACTAATAATTTCTTTGGTTTTGTATGTGGATAAAAACATTTAAAAAGCTTAACATAATTCTCAAAATTATTAGACAGATGACAACTTACCATTATTTTATTTGATATTTTAAACACATGAGACCATAGGTGGATATGCCAAGAATCTTCCGGCAAAATCGAGAAAATAGAAAAACCAAAAGTATTTCCACGTAATTATCGACTTCATCCTAAGGTCCCACCAAAGCACCTATAGAGACTAGCCACCTCAACCAGAAAATCCTATATCCACATGGGACGCCACGTGTCAGCAACAAAGTTGGGCTTGAACCCAACAAGAAGATACCGGAACCAAACAAATTCTCATCAACCGTTAATTTCTCAGCCAACCTTTTCCCAAAACACACAATACACGGAACACGAAACACGCCTTAACCGGTACCGATAAAGCCCTCATCGGAAAATCTCTATCGCTTTACTGATAAGATGATAAACTTCAGGCCGTCGGAGACACGAACCTCGACGACGAGCTCCGCCGTGACGGCAGAGAAAGCTTTTTCGTTCATATCGAAGGGGTGGAGAGAAGTGAAAGATTCGACTGAAGCGGATCTCCAGTTGATGAAAGACAGAGCGAATTCGTTTAAAAATCTTGCGTCGTCGTTTGATCGGGAGTTTGAGAATTTTCTTACTTCCGCGTCCAGATCGACGTTTCCGGTTCCTGCTATTACGAGTTCTTCGTCTCCGACTCCGGCGGAGATTGATTTCATGAAAAAATTGCAGCCGAAGTTTTCTGAGTTCCGTCGAGCGTACTCTTCGCCTGATTTTAGTAGGAAGGTTCTGGAAAAATGGAGCCCTAGAGCTAAGATTAGGATCGATTTGTCGGCGATAAAGAACGCTATTGTGTCGGAGGTGGAGGAGGTTGATAGAGAAAGGTATAGGAGAGGCGCGAGGACGAGCGTTAGGGATTTTAGCTGGGAGGGGAAAGGAGAAGGGGCAGGGGATGCCGAAGAAGGGCAGCTTTCTCGGAATTGGGAGCCGATTAGGGCATTGAAAACGCGGTTACGGGAGTTGGAGCAGAAGAGTTCATCTTCAGAAATTATCGAAGGGCTCAAGAACAGTGAACTCGTCGAGAAAGTTAAATCTAGTCTGGTAAGTGCCCTAACTTATTTAGGTAGAAGCAATACGTATGTTAATTGCTAAGATTGGCATTATTTTTGCTGTTTGCAGTTTTCGTACTATATTTGTTAAAACTCATACTAAAAAGTCTCTATAAGGAATTACATATCAGAACTTGAATTAATAACAATGAAAACACTGGTTATTAAAGAGTTTAGGTCATCTCTGCTGAAAGATGTTATGCAAGGTAGTTATCTAGGGTTCTCTGACTCTCCATGAATACATGCTTTAAAGTACTTCATTCTTTACTTCTTGAAGCGTGAAATTCCTTAGGATTCATCTATGACATCAACCCCTTTCTGTCCTTACCTTTTAGCAGAAAACGCTGAATTACAGCAGAATTTCAATCAGTATCAGTTGAAATGTTAAAAAGATTATCTTGTCACAATTTCTTATATGCTTTTCCCTTTAATTTTGCAGAAAGCAATTTGTAAGGAACCAGAGTACTCAAAGGTGTGATTCTATATCTAGCAATATACCCACTTGTGTTATTATATATCTATATGTACATTAATGCTCATTTTTCTTTCAATTTATCAGGAAGTTCAACCGTTGGATTTCCAAGAACTTCTGGCATGTCTAGTTAGACAATCTGAGCCATTTCTAGATCACCTTGGTGTCAAAAAAGGTACTCAATTTATTCAACAATCTAATTCATTTTCATTTACCTCTAAATAACACGAATAATCATGTCAACATATTTATAACAGATTTATCCAACAAGATAGTGGAAAGCCTATGCAGCAAAAGAAAAAACCAACTTTTATTGCGATCATTTCCCACAGGAGAATCATCCATTCTTGAAAATGATAACATAAATGATGAACTTGATTTAAGAATAGCAAGTGTGCTTCAAAGTACAGGTCATCATTATGAAGGTGGGCCATGGGATGATGTCAGCAAACGAGATGGAAAAAGACATGTAGCCATTGTTACTACTGCTAGTCTTCCATGGATGACAGGGACAGCTGTCAATCCCTTATTTCGTGCAGCATTTTTAGCAAAATCCGAAAAACAAAGTGTCACACTTTTAGTCCCTTGGCTTACCAAAACAGATCAAGAATTAGTCTACCCGAATAATATTACATTCACCTCCCCTGAAGAACAAGAAGTTTACATTCGCAACTGGCTTAAAGAAAGAGTGGGGTTCAATGCTGATTTTAAAATCTCGTTCTACCCCGGAAAGGTACTACCCTTTAATCATAATATTGCAGGAAATAGCAACATACTTTACTCTTTTTAACAGTACAGGCAATATACTTTTGTTTTGGTCCATAATAGCAATGAACTTACAGTTCAAAATTAATTTCTTGTTTACTTTTCAAAACCAATTCTAAAATTTTCTTCTTTTCTTACAGTTCCAAAAAGAAAGACGAAGTATAATTCCAGCTGGCGATACTTCAAAATTCATTTCATCAAAAGATGCTGATATTGCTATCCTCGAAGAACCAGAACATTTAAACTGGTACCACCATGGTAAAAGATGGACCGATAAATTCAATCATGTTGTTGGTGTTGTTCACACTAATTACTTAGAATATATTAAACGCGAAAAAAATGGCGCCCTACAAGCCTTTTTTGTCAAACACATCAACAATTGGGTATCACGCGCCTACTGTGACAAGGTACACAAATCTTGTACTCCATTTTCATTGACATTATTCGTCCACAATTACCTAATTTTTAAATTTTGTGTTTTTTAAGGTTCTTCGGCTTTCTGCTGCAACGCAAGATTTACCAAAGTCGGTTGTTTGCAATGTTCATGGAGTGAATCCAAAGTTCTTGGAAATCGGGGAACGAATGTCGGCTGAAAAATTCTCAAAAGGCGCGTATTTTTTGGGGAAAATGGTTTGGGCTAAAGGATACAGAGAGTTAATAGATTTATTAGCCAAACAAAAGAATGATCTTAATGGATTTAAAATTGATGTTTATGGAAACGGTGAAGATGCTCATGAAGTACAAATCGCAGCTAAAAAATTGGAATTAAATGTTAATTTCATGAAAGGCCGTGATCACGCTGACGATTCTCTTCACAGGTACAAAAAAAGTTTTTTTTTTTAATTTTTTTATTTTTACATGATTAAATTCATTAAGATATATATTTTTTTTCTTGCAGTTACAAAATCTTTGTAAACCCAAGTGTGAGCGACGTCCTCTGTACAGCAACAGCAGAAGCACTTGCGATGGGTAAATTCGTAATTTTGGCAGACCACCCTTCGAACGAATTCTTCAGATCATTTCCGAATTGTTTAACCTACAAAACGCCCGAAGAATTTGTAAATAAAATAAACGAAGCGATGTCGAGCGAACCGCACCCGTTAACACCCGAACAACGATACAATCTTTCATGGGAAGCCGCCACACAAAGATTCATGGAGTTTTCCGAACTTGACAAAATCTTAAACAATAATCTACAATTGGATGAAGGTGTTAGAAAGTCAAAATCAGTACCGAATTTGACTTCAATGGTGGATGGAGGGTTGGCTTTTGCGCATTATTGTTTGACCGGGAATGAGTTTTTGAGACGGTGTACGGGTGCGGTACCCGGGACCCGGGATTACAGTAAGCAACATTGTAAGGATCTTGGTTTGGTGCCCCCACAGGCGGAAAATCCAATTTATGGTTGGTAAATAGATGGAAAAATAAAAATGGTAGTGAGGATTATTAGGGTTATATTGTTTGATAAATGCCTAACCATGTTTTGTTGCTAGTTAGTGTTAGTTGATATTGTACGTATAGCATTCGTGAAGACGTTATTGTTTGACTGGTTAGGTTTGTTTGAGTGATTGAAATTTGTGTGCTATAGATTTGTATTTGTAATTATTGGTATGTGTATATTTAGGTAAATGTTGTTCACTTTTAAATCGTAAGGTTTTAAAGTTTTGGAAAAATATTTTATACCTAAATGGAAACCATAATATACGAGCTTAATATTGAGTTGCTAAGTAGTTTACCTACAAAGGAGATATTACATAAGTTTAGACAGATACAATCCCATTTGAATATGTTTAGGGTCATATTGGTAGGTGGACGGATCTTTGACCACCTAGGTTTGTCTGAATCCAAACCAATGGTCTGGGACAATGAGGATGGTAATGAGACTAGTCCACTTTGTGACACCGACTCCATCTATGACACCTAAGATGAATATGGAACTATTGAAGAAGGTAGTGTTGAAAATCAAAAATTATCCCTACATTTTGTCATTATAATAACCGATGACTATAGTGTCCACATTAGTTTTGAGGTTTTTGTATTTTTGTAAACACGATGTTCTTTCTAAGGCTGCTTAAGAAATCAAAGTACATTGATAGCATCTTTGATAGTGATTTCCCAATTAACACATACTTGTTCGTTTAAATTAAGTTTGGAAGTTGTTCGTCTTTTCGAAACCAGGGGTGAAAGGTATTAGAGACTAAAATTAAAGGAAGAGCCTTTTTGAAAAAAGGGAATGATGATGTAGGAAATCGCATTTTAGCGTTTGTTAGTTTTAAAAATATTATATCAAAATTGGCTAGTATTTATCTTAATTAGGGACGATACATTGTTTCGGATAATTTTAAATATTTTATTGATATCATTATTTTAGTTATAAATTATCTCCGATATTAGAGATACCTCTTATTTTTAAAGAATTAGTATAGTCTATTACTCTATTTTATATATATATATATATATATATATATATATATATATATATATATATATATATATATATATATATATATATATATATATATATATATATATATATATATATATATATATATATATATATATATATATATATATATATATATATAGTATTTGTCATTATTGTTTTTCAGGTTTGGACATTTAAGAGAAGTTCATGAAAGAATTTAGAAAATTCTTTAGAACATATATTAATCTTCTTGTTCTTTGTTACCATTGGATCCGGTTATTTTTGGTCCGTATTTTCTGCATCATACTCAAATAAAGTTTATTATTAATACTTAAAGTTTTAAACACACCAACTAATATAGTTACAACCAAATTTTAATTAAATTATCTAACTTAAAACCGAAAGTCCTCAATATATTTAGTGATGGAGTCAAACCTGGTTTGTTAAGTGTCGTCGTCCCTCTAATTAAAATTTACGTGGTTAGTAGCAATATTTAAAAATTGGGTATGAATTATTAACTAAGACGACTTTTCTCCGATCAAATAAAGCAAAAGAGAAGCATACAACGGTTATATTAGGTAATTGAGACTTGAGACGGGTCAAACATGGTAGGTTCTAATCTCTAAAGGATGAAATATAAAAACTTGAAATATGAAGGGGGCAAATGGTAAAATATGAAACAGCCCACGTTTTACGACCAGAAGGTCTCGAAGCTGTTTATGGGCCCGTTAACTCCATTTTTGACTTGAGTCGGTGTTAGTGGTCGACGTTGTATAACTATAATCTATATATCTTTTATTTTCACCCTTGTATTATTCTTACTTCTTTTTTTGGCATTTTTATGCAGACGTGATTCACGTGTTCTTTTTTTTTTTTTTTTCCTTTTTTGTTGTTGAATAAACATAGACGTCCAAAAGGTAGATTGGATGAAGTGTATGACGATTTAATATGAGGTTTGCTATAAAAATGGGTAATTTGTAAGTGTATATCTTAAAAAAGTTCTATATCTTAGGCTGGTGGGAGTACCCATCACATTGCCCAAATGTGATGGGTGCCACATCAGCGCCACCTCACCATCACATTCTCATTACACCACCTAAAAATACTCATCACACCACATCATATTTTCCCAATAAAAAATAATTCAATAATAATAAAAATGGTTGGGTGTGATTGACTAGTTATATATATAAAAGTAATTTAAAAAAAGAAAAAAAAAAGAAAAAAAATTGATTGGTCGTGGTCTCCCGTGAACCCTATCACCTTCCATCACGGTAACCCCCATCACGGAGCACCCGGGGCGGTGTGCACGCCGTGATGGGGTGCCACCGTGTCCATCACGGTCACTCCGTGATACCCACTCCTAATGGTCTTAAAGAAAGTTGATGGGGTTAGGTCCAAGTGTAATCCTATTTATTGTCTTTTCTAATCTTATATATAACTAATATATAAGATATGAAAAAAAAGTATATTTAATAGAATATAGCTTAATTATTTCTAATAAAATGATTTTGAGAATTGTAATAGTTTGAATACCTTTTATCTGACTTTCAACCCATTTAACTTTTATCAATGCACGAATCACGATCCAGCTTAATTTATCAGCTTAAACATAAACTGGGTTTAGATTGAACCTGTAAATATTGTACAAAAATACAATTAGGCTGTGTTTAGTACCGGTCAAGTTTGGTTTTGATAGATTCAACTTCCAAGCACAATTTAGCATACTTTTACTATAGATTATGTTTACGATTGTTACGAACAATAATTGTTTATGTAAAAATGTATTATAATTTGTAAAAAAGTGAGTTATCATATGTACATGAAATATAGAGAATTCTAACGTAAACAAAAGAAGAAAAATCATGCATAACATTTTTCTCCACAATTCCTCATAACAACAATTAAACATGCCTTATTCATATTCTTATTACATTTTCACAATTATATTAGTTTGTATGTAGGAAAAAATATTGCATATCCGGTATCCAAACTCCCAAAACAATTCAAAACGCAGATTATTTTCGTATCTAAGTAACATATTATTTACTGTTCACGTATAAATCATTTACAATTTGATCAGTAAAAACACCTAAATGGGTATCTAACTTTTACCCAGTGTATAACTGTATATCTTACGTACAAGAAACCCTAGAACGAAATTTAGATCGACAACTTGTGAACCTTGGTCATGTTCTTCATAATTTTTTTTTCTTTTAGGGTTTTCGGAAATATATATATTTTTTCTTCTATGATGGATATGAAGAAATCAAATCATTGGGTATGCAAGAAGATTTCTTCCAAACCCTAGAATGCATCTTTAGAATCTCCTTTGCTTTCTCCTTAATCTTTGTTCCACAATCCACTTGTAGCACCAAAAAAAGTTTTCCGACCACCCCCAACTGCACCATCTCCTCTAGAACACGGGTGTTGCCGGAAAACATGGCGACCGAGTACAATATCCTCACCGCCCTCTCGCTAGCTACCGACGACACACGGAAGATCTTCTTGGAAACGACCGCTAAACCACCGGCATGTTTCAACAGATCCGCCCGTCCTTCTGCGGACTGACAAAGCTGGTCCAAAACGACCATAATCATCTCCGAGAGTCTCTTTTCTGTTGTATCGAGGAGGGTGTCGATTAACACCGGAACCACCCCTGCATCCGCCGCTTTTATCCTATTCCGCCCCCAGGGACAAACGCTGATGAGTAGCTTCAATGTTGCTTTTGTTGCTTTTTGCGAGATTTGATCGACCAAGATGTGTACAAGCTCTGTGAAGAATTGAGTGTTTAACGACGTTACTTGTATAGGCTCCGCCACCTCGAACATCGATTTCAGTAACATGACGGCGTACGCACGTGACTCGAAACTGGCGGCGCGTTGCATCACGCGCGTCAGCGTTTGGACGAAATTTTCTGTCTTTCCGAACAAGGACTTGAGACCTGCTGGTGAAAGCTTCAGATGGTAAAGAATGCTTAACGCTTCGTCGGCTCCGGTTGCAACGTCGGCGCCTGAAACTTCTCCGGCTCCGGTGTTTAAGATACTCGTTAGGTAATCAGCTGCTCCAACTGATTCCGTCAACCGCTTGTTCTTTTCGTTTTCCATAACGATCGTTTTTAGCCTCTTCAAGCTCTTCATTTGTAACTGTGGAGATTTTGAATCCTTGAGGAGTTTTACTATTTCGGTTTTGGAGATCGGAAGCCGTGGCGTCGGAAACCTTTCGATACCGGAAGACGCGTTAATGGTGCACCATGATTGGATCAATCTACGAAGGGTGTGATTCGGGGTGAGCTCAATGTCAACGACGACTTGTTTGGTTACCGGACAAACATCATTCTTTTGAGAGAACAACCATTTCTCGATGCTATCACGATCATATGTGATTCCGGTGGAGAGAGTTACAGGGTCTTTCATGATCTCAAGTGAAATCGGGCACAGGAAAAAGCGAGGAACTTCGACGTCGTTTTCGAGATCGGTCATTGTTGTATGAAGAAGTTGAACAAGAAAGATTGAAAATTTGAGAGCTTTTTTCTGAGTTATGAATGATGTGTTAAGGAATAGAGAGGATCTGGTTTTATTTATATATACAGGAATTTGTGAAGGGAATCAGTTTTGGAAAAGGGAAAGTCAAAACACGTTAAATGTTTGACTTTTCAACCTCCAATTTGGCTATAATTGCATGTGGGATAAAACCCAAGTGTGCGTGCTGACGGTGTTCATGGAGTGCCGCAATTAAAAGCAAATTATCTTCAAAATATGAACGTGCGGCCCTTGTGGTTTTAAATTTAACACATATCTTATTTCTTTTATTGTTTTCTTTTATTTTATATTCTAGAAAGAAGTAATAAAATAGATGATCGCATGAGTTATGTTTTTTTTAACGGTGACAATTTTATAGCAACAAAACAACTAGCAAGGCGCTAGATACAACATGAATTACAATAAGCAAGTATTAAAAGGAGAAACAATCCAATCAAACCAAACTATGTTAGAGATACGTGATCTAAATTTGATCCAATTAAACGCAAGAAGCTTAATCTCATCTACCATTTTGGAAGGGGAGGCATTGCTACTCCATAATATAGAATCATTTTGAGCTTTCGAAATACACCAAACAACCGCATATAAGAGCGGCTTCCTCAACTTCTCCTTACTCTTAATCGGCAGAACCAAATCAAGAACCTCCATAAAGCAAGCACGACTATTTGGGACAAAATAGGAAACATTACACCACGACAAGAACCGCTGCCAAACCTGTTTGGCAAAACTGCACTCGAAAAAAATGTGATCAGTAGTTTCTTTTTCTGATCTGCATAAGGGACAGCAGTCAGAATTCAACAAAAATCCTTTCTCCAAAAGATTAGCAGCAACAGGCACCCGGCCAAGAAGTAATCTCCAAACAAAGCAGCTGACTTTCAGCGGGACCCAATTGAGCCACCCGAACTTCCAAGAAGAGTCAGAAACATCAATCTTATTATCCATAAGACGTCCCAAGGAACTAACCGAAAACAGCCCCAAGACATCCTCCTTCCAAACCTATTTTTCTGAAGATAAGCTCACAGAATCAACAATCTTCAATAAACCTTCCAACTCAGCCGCCTCACATCCCCTCCTCGGATTCCTCTTCTAGCTCTAAACCGGATTACTAACACTAGAAACGGGAACACGATCAGAAACAAAACAGTTTTTGCTCACCTCAATATTATAGAGCCTAGGAAACAAGTCATTAAGAGCATCCGTCCCGCACCACATCACATGCGTTATGTGTCTAAGACTAAACGGTGTGGATGTTTATGGAATTTCTATAATGTCTGTTAGGTAAGCGTTACATAGATGTCATTCAAATAATAACATTTCATGCCTACATTAGGGTATAGATGTATTTAATTTTTTTTAATTTAAATATAAAACATTTTATTAATATAAAAAATTACATTACTAGAAAAATAAAGAACTTAACTAGAAAATAAAAATTAAACAACTAAAAAATATAAAGCCCACAAATTATAATTTTCTTTTATTTTTTCGTTTGACCTCCATTGCCTTATTATACATAAGATACAACCGTAGAGAGACTTCTCTTCAATCTCTCATTAATTTCTTTTCCAAAAGATATTGCGTATTTAAACCGTTTTTTAGTTTTTAAAACTAATATATAATTTTGGATTTATTGATAATTTTGAAATACAATTTTTAAAACTTTTCTAGTTTTTTAATCTTCTTATGCGCTTGAGATGAATTTGGATTCTTCCTAAAATTACGTAACTGATTTAGTTCATGGATAGTTTGACCTTTTGTAAATAGATAAACAAAATGTCAAAATATAATTAAAAAAATTGGTCATTTGATGATATCCCCTACGGATCAATTTCAATTAAAACAAGCTTATAGTTTAAAACATTTAATAAATACTTATGACGTAAAATATGATTACAAATGATAATAATATTTTTAGAATATGTTGATGGATTATTAAAGATATATTTTGTATTTTTATTTATTTATTCGATCCATTTTATTTATAAATTATTTTCTTATCTTATCCATTTATTTATATTTTGGAAATCAATACCTTATTTTGAAATGACAAAAGATCCATATATCGAAAACTTTAAGCTGTCAACCTTCATATGTTCTAACAAAATTGTATAACTATTGGTCGAATAACTTAGATGGTTACTAATAAATGAAAAGTAAATATGAATTAACAATTTATAATAGAAAGAACAGAGTGTGAATCGCTTATACATAACAAACGAGCCATAATTGCATGTTTAGATAGAAAAAATGAAAAAGCGAAAGTAATCCATCATCTTGGATTTTAGGACGTACTCTACTTTAAAGAAATAATAAACAAATAAAAAAACACAAAACTTCAAAGCCCACTTAAAAAACTAAAATATAAGAGATAATTGAGCTTGATAAATGTTCCTAAATAAATACTTATAGAGATAGCATTATGAACTTTTGGCTGCTACCTATGGTTGCAAATGAACCATTTTTTATTAAGCTAGGTTGGCTTCAACTCAGTTCGTGTTGAACTTTGATAAGTTGAAGTGCGAAAACATAATAAGTAGAACTAGAGTTTATAAAAACTTGTTTCAAACTTTCATTGATTTATTTTCAAGCTGTATGCAATATGTATGTTTTGGTATGTCTATATAACCAAACCTACAAACGACCCGATATTTTTCAGGTTATTTGAGTTAAAACTCGACTTGAGCATATCTAGCATGCTTAGTTAAACATTATTTTAATAAAAATTGTTAACATATTCCTCGGCTCTATATTATTAAAAACGTTAAAATATACCTTAGCTCTATAGTATAAAAAATGTTACGATAGTCAAGCTTTGATATCGTGCTTAAATATTCCTCGACTCTATACTATGAATATTTATCAACGATCATGTCAAGTTTTAGTTTAGCCTAAAATGGTTGAACCCGTTGTAGACTTACTAAAGTTGGAGCTTTTGTCTTATCTTGTTTGTAGCACCTAACATGGAATTGGAATTGCATGGTCAATAAATGTAAAGCAAATGGGATATAAATGAATTTGTCAATTAATAGCCAAGTATCAAGTGAGTGGAATGGATTCATTCATGCATGCTTTGGCGGTGGCTGGTTGCCTGCCAATAAATCATGACTCTAACGAAAGTCAAACCTTATTTTGGTAAGTAATTAATTAGTCAATATGGGTTGTCCACAACTGTTGATGTTGATCGTAGGATGAATTGGTATATTCCTTTTTTGGCTTTGATTTGAACGTGGTATTTATGAATTATGTTTTTGATTTTGCACTAGTTTATGAAAAAGTTTTAAAATTAGAATACTGGTTATATATTTATTTTAGCCTAATTCATCCGGTTTACTAGATTTCTTAAATTGAAAATTTTTAGTAAAGTCTCATGATTTTTTGTCGGTTTATGAAAATGCCTTAATGTTGAATTTGTTTACACAAAATAATATGACTTTTTTATACACAGACCCTAAATAGTTAGACTTTATTGAAGATTTTCAATTTAGGAAACCTGGTAAACCGAAAGAAAATGTTAAACTGAATATGTTAGCTGGTATGATGTCTTATTCTGCAAATAAAACTAAATTTTAGACTTTTTATAAATTGGCTCAAAATGATAAGATTTTATTGAAAATTTTTCTATATTTTTTAACATAGATGAGGATAATAAAAAGACAGAGATTTTATCAAACAATCACAAATTCAGGATTTCTTAGAATCTTGTATTCTAACAGTCCCAAATTTTGGTGTATTTCTGGATTGCCTAGTATAAGAGATAATAATGAATTTTATTAATCTCTTAACGCAACTAGTATTTGTCCTCTTGAATACTCACGTAAGTTAATACGAGTCATTTTTATGCCATTATATAGTTTGGAGTGATAATATCAACCGGGATATATAATATCTGTAATTCATTTACCAATGTTGACTTAAATTTATTTTTCCAATATTATTATACGATCTGATTTTTTCCAATATTATAATATCCTTGTAAGTCGTGTTTATAGCTATACGATCTGATTTAAGACCTATAACCGAATCTCATCGAGATGGTCAGATGGATAGACTCGTTAATCACGACATCAAACAGAAATAAAAAATTAGGTGGACAATTGATGGTGATTAGAATACTAGTTTTTTTCGTGGCTTCTTGAAAAACAAAAACAAGATTCACGGGTTAATGATTAATGGTGTTTGGCTCTCGGATCCGGTCATAATCAAATCTGAAATTCGTGACTTTTTTGGGTCTAAATTCCATGAAAATTAGCTAGCTAGGCCGAAACTTGTGAATCACCTCTTTGAAACCGTATCCCCCGGTCAATGTCTATCTCTTGAATCACCGTTTCTAGTAGATGAAATAAAATCCACCATTTGGTAGTGTGGGAGTGAAAAAGCCCCGGACCAACGGCTTCACTTTTAAGTTACTAAAGGCACAATGGAAGTTATCAAAGGGGACAGTGATGAATTTTGTTAAGCATTCTAAGTAATCCGGTAATTGTACAAAAGGGTACAATTCATCTTTTATTACTCTAGTCCTGAAGATTAAAGATCCGATTACCCTTGGCGACTATCGTCCTATTAGTCTCATTGGATACATGTACAAAATTGTTGCAAAGACCCTTGGCGACTATCGTCCTATTAGTCTCATTGGATACATGTACAAAATTGTTGCAAAGACTCAAAGTGGTCATTGGAAGGGTAATTGATGAAGTGCAATCGACTTATGTCAAAGGAAGAAACATATTAGAAGAGTCTATTATAATAAACGAATTGTACTCTTGGTCAAAGAAATCGAAAAAGGAAATGTTTCTCTTCAAAGTAGATTTTGAGAAGACGTTCGAATCTTTAAGTTAAGGTTATCTTGATTCTACAATATCCCAAATGGCTTTCAAGGAGAAATAGCGAGCTTGGATTAGGAGTTGGCTCGTCTCTTCACCCACTTCGGTTCTTGTTAATAGATCCCCTACAAAAGAGTTTTTGATCACCAGAGAATAGGACATATTATCTCTTTTTATATTCATCATTGTAATGTAAGGTCTCAATGTTGTTATGAAAAGCGTGTCTAACAAATATTTGTTTCGTGGTGATAAGATCACAAAAAATGGCCCAATTAACTCTCATATATTCCACACAGACAATCCAAACTTTTTAGGTGATTGGTGTTATGATAACATATGTAATCATGCTCGTATTCTGAAATGCTTTCATGCTTCTTCTGGCTAAAAGTAAATTTTCACAGATCAAAAGTCTTTTGTATTGGCACCTCCTCTTTGGAAACCAATAATTAGGCTCGTCTCCTTGCATGTGTATCCGATTCCCTTCTCTTTAACTATTTAGGGGTACAAGTGGGGGTGAACATGTCACTTAAGAAATATTGGAAACTTGCTGTGGATCATTTTCAAGAAAAGTTATCAAGTTGGAAATCCAAGAGCTTATCTACGGTTTATAATACTAAATTCCTTCATAATATGAATCTAAGTCATCCATGGATTGGATGTAGAGCACAACAAGCTCAAGAACATCATACAAACTATTGCAATCAAAGGAAACTCCTCCTCCAAATCATATTTTCGGGTGAGAACTAAAACACCAAATTCAAGATGAGATTTCAATGTCAAACCAAGATATGTTAAGTTTGGCTAAATCGATGGTTTAGTCCTTACGTCTTAATTTCTCATTTTTGGTTCAGAATAGGTTTTAAGTCTTTAAATTATTTATCAAAATGCATTATATTTCTAGTCATAATATAAATATTTTAATTTATTCTCCTTTGTTTATCTTTTTTTTTTAATTATTTCTCTAATAAAAAAAATTTATTTTATCCATTTAAGCCCAAAACGTCTAGGATCAAATGTAACATCTATTGGATTAGGTGTCTAAGCCATGACTAATAATTAGTATTTACCTAATTAATAGTAGCATAGTCCATTTGGGTTGCCCTCATAGTTGGAGGATTGGCGGAAAGTCCGGTAGAGAGAAAGATTGATTTATTATGTGATTAATAAATCAATAGAAATTAAATAAATAGTTTATTAATATATTTAAGTGATAATATATTAATTAGAAACTATAATAATTAATTGGTAATTTTTCTGGAATTAATTTGGTGGTTAAATTAATTAATTAAAGGTACAGGGACTAAAACTGTAATTATTCAATAGTTGAGTAAGTGACAGTTTGAGTGAGTGTGTGACCAACGAAATTATATATGGAAACATATACATTTTCGATTTTAATAATGATGATAAAAGGATTTGAATTAATAAGATAATAGTTTATCTTGATTTGAATTCAAAAGGTTTATCTCTAAAGGTTTATCTGGTCATCTGCTTGGAGCCTATAAATAGGGAGGCTCACAAACCCTAAGACCACGATTTTGACTCTCTCTCTGAAGGAATTTTCGGCCAACATTCCAAGCTAAGGGTGTCACTGCATTTGAGGCAAGAGGTTTCTGTTGCTTTGCTTCCAAGATTCACAAAATGTTGGTTTTTCTGATTTTTTTCTTTTAGTTTAATTCTTTCAGCCTCTAGGAATTAGTTATATGTTTAATTAGAAGAAAACATAGATCCTCATAGGTTGCATGTGAACTTAGGTTATTTAGTTCATAGATTTGCAGAAAACCTTTCAGTGGTATCAGAGCATTTGGTTGTTTTCTTGTTAAATTGCTATAATTGTTTTCCTATTTTTAGGGTTTAAAAAGCCTTTAAACCCTAATATGATGAAATCGATCATGGGGCTAGGGTTTTTTAAAACCCTAGCCTCCCCTCTCCATAGTTGGCGATTTTAGGCATTAGGGTTTAGAAGGTTTTCTATTTTTGGTAACTTTAAATTGTTTAAAAGATAAACCTTAAAACCTTTATCCTAAAAATCGATAATTAGGGGATAAGGATAGGTTTTTAATTAATTTGATTAATTTGATAAAACCTATCTACTTTTGAATTAATTTAATTAATTGGTAATTAAAAGATAATTCAAGGATTTAATTTAATTTAAAATTTAATTGTTTAAATTGGCGAAAAATTAAAAAGGATAAATCCTAAAAATATTTTAAAAAGTTTAAAATATCAAATTTAATTAATTTAATTAATTGGTTAATTAAAAGAAAATTAAATCGATTTTGAGGTTTAATTTAATTTGAAATTTAATAGTTTAAATTGACAATAAATTAAAAGATAAACAGAAACAATTTTTTAAAGGTTTAAAAAATTACATCTTATATATATTATAATTAGGAAGTTATTATTATATGTATTAGATTAAAATGGTTAGTCAAATCAATAGTAGGCCTCATTCACGAAGCTGATCTATAAAGTGGGTATAAGGAGACTGCCTATAAAATGGCGGTCTATTGGGTGAACACTCTCACCCACCGCTCGCCTGATCAGTGGAGGGTCGTTAGCCGAACGGGTTTGATAGGACCGCCTAATCTTATTAAAAGTATAATGATATTATTCAAAGTACTAGAACATTTTAAAATAAAATCTCAATCTAGCTACTTTAGGAAAAATGTGAATTGGTGCTAACCCATGAAATTGCACATTGCACTTTATGAAACATTGGTGGAGCGTGTGTGGTTTACCGGCACGCCAATTGGGGTTCATAAAGAGTTGCAATGAGTTTCTCTGGTATTGTCATTATTGATGGAGCGTGTGTGGTTTACCGGCACATCAATTTGAGATGACAACTGACCCCGAGAGTACCAAGCTAATTTGCATGGTTATTCACACCCGGTTTGTGATCCTCGGCATCCCAGTCACAAACAGTGGGGCACATCCGAGATTAAAACATGCTATTGAACAGTTCAATAAATCTCAAAGAATCTAGGAATTCCATTTTAATATGATTATCTTTCCGCGGTGGAATTGGCTGAATCGTCATTCGCCTACCTTATAAAATTTACAATATTGATTACTGTTAGTTCTATATGCCCAAGGATGATCATAAAATGATATTACTAATAATACATGATCCTATAGGGTCACACCAACAACAAGTTTGACACCAATTGATCATTTAGAACGTTAAATTTGATTTAACATCAAATGATACTAAACTTGCAATTTAATCTTGTAGGTTATTATTATTTGAGGTAAATAATAATAACTACAAAATTAAAGGTTGATTAGTAATTCATATGTGATGAATTAATTAAGTGTAACAATTAGATTGTTTAAATTGTTAAACGATTTAATTGATTTATAAGTAAGCCTTTTATTTAATTTAATTGGTAAATTAAATAATATATATATATATATATATATATATATATATATATATATATATATATATATATTGTTATACATATATATATATATATATATATATATATATATATATATATATATATATATATGTATATATATAATTATACAATTAAGATTGTATATTTAGATGGTTTATTTATGTATATGATTATGGGTTAAATGTTATCCCATTTAAGAAATAAGAAGATGCATTATTTATAAGCTTTTATTATCTAAGTTTTATAAATAATAACAACCCACTAGCACTTCATTTGTCATCATAAAATCAGCCATATTGGAAGGAAAAGAATGCATTAAGAACTTAAAAGAGGTGGAAGATGCTTTGTGTCTTCTAGCTTTTGATTATAGAAATCAAATGGGACTTTCTTTTAAGCTAGTTGCATGTGCTTTTCTTTCTCTTTTGTGGGTGATATAGTGGACGAATTTGAGGTGATGTTTGTGATCATTCTTGCTTCAAAAATCAGCCAAAGAAACTCTCTAAAAGCTCTCTTGATAGTTAGCAAAAATTAGATTTTTGTTTCACAAGAAAAGGAGTTCTAACTTGCAAGTTGTGGAACTAGCATTCAAGGGTGTTCAAGCTTGTGGTGGATCAACTATAGAGGGATTCTAATTTGATTCCTAGCTATCAAAATCATCCAAACCAAACCCAAGAACAAAGGTTATGATCTTGAACTTAATCTATGTTTGTTCTTCATCTTATCTCTACATGCATGTAGCATGATCCTCTTGAAAATGGAATTTGTGTTCATGATTTTATGCTTCCGTTGCAAACTCATGTTTTTGAAACTAATTACATGAACAATGATATCCAACAATTGGTATCAGAGCCATGCCTATATTGCATGTTTAGATAATAAGTTTATTTGGATAAACTTGGTTTTTGGAAGCCATGAATGTTCATCTTCTTGAATGAAAGTTTCATGCATGGCTTCTTTGGCAACATGCAAGTATATATAATCTATGATTTTATGTAACCAACTATATTTTAAGTATGCATGCATTTGGTTACATAGATGTTGCCTTAGAAAAACAAAGTATTGATTTTCTTATGATTTTATGTGATAAAATGGTGCATAAACAAGCCAAGGACCATATGATGCATATTTTGTGTTTGTATTCGATATGGTTGTAATCTATTCATTTATTCAAATGGTTTGTAATAATAATTAGTTATTTCCTTCTTAATATTCATTTTGTAAATATTAGAATAGTTGTATTTTATTTATTTCACAAAATGTAACAAGAGAAGGAAGTAAAAGACCAAGAGAAGATTGCACCCAACAGCAGCACTTTCTGAAGAGCTGCTGTCCAGATTTCAAAATTGTTTTGGAAGTGTTTTAAAAATTCATATGTTGGTCATTTGGTGATATACTTGTTGGTAACTTTAATATCTAGTATATACATTAAGTTTCAACAAGTATTAGCATCAATATAGCCAAGAATGAATTGAAAAATGCAACAAAAAACCACAAAACTTCTTCCTGCTGCCCCTGGCTGTCGCAAGTATTGAGGGGCCAGAAGAAAAATCATATATCACTCTATGATGTCAAGAAATGGTGGTTCAAGTGTCATTTGGTGATATAAGAAGCTTGGCAAAATTTTAGCCAAATCGAAGATCATTTGGTTGAGTTTTTGTCACCCTTTTGTCCCTAGGTTTGGACTTGATATTTCATGTATGGCTCACATGAAATATCAACTTAGTTGGCTTGTGTTTATGCACCCATGCATGCTTGTGATGATTGAATGTTTTGTTATGTTATGTTGTGGTTGAAAATAAGTTTTTGCATGCTAGACAACCTAGATAATTAAATATAATCATCAAGGAGTTTGTATTTTCAAAAGTTGAAAATTAAAACATAAGATGTGATAAAATTGGTTTTATTAAAATGGGTTTTGTTTTAAAACCTATTAAGTCAAGTTTTGAAAATGATTGAAACAAGAAATAAAATAGAGATTTTATAAACTCTTACAAACTCCAACCCTAAGTAATAATGGTAATTATTTAGGATTTTAAATTGGTTCTAATATATGTGATCAAACTCAAACTTAATATTGGATATTAATTGTAATCTTGACCACAAACAAAGAATCAATAAAATGGAGATTTTATGATTTAGGAACCAATTAACAAAATAAGATTTAATGGTACCATGTTCATTGGATGCATGCAATCTACATGATACCATATGTTTTTCAAAATTAGAATTGTAAAACATTCAAATCCCTTATGAAATACGAATCTATGCCGTCCTTCTTAAAGACACTCATGTATCACTTGTATTTCCTTGTGGGATAAAGGATACCTAACCACTTGGAGTCTTCTTGTGATACAAGAAGTAGTTTTGCAATATTGATGGGATAAAGGACACCTAACCATCAATAGTTGACAAAACTACACGTCCGTTTAAGTAGGATGATTCGTTTGGAAATCTCTTGTGATAAAGGTCACCTAAGCATTAGAAATCCAAGGCATAGATGGGATCAAACATGCCAAACTTATAAATGTTATAATGGGATCCCATAAATCTAGAAATTATATTTGGATATAATTGGTAAACCGTTACCTACCTTGTTGATTCGAATAGGCGGGATAAAGGATACCTAACCACTTATTCGTGATGCAACTTGGATTCTAGACCTTAATTAATTAAAGTTTATGAAACAAGAAAGGGTATTAATTATTAAGGACTTAATATCATAATTTACTAAATAGAACCTTGTTAAAATTTTGTAGATGGCACCAAACAACACACACTCGGCTCCTAACAAAACCTCACTACGGTCTCTCCTTGAAGGAGAAAAACTTAACCATACCAACTTCTTGGATTGGTACCGTAGTGTGAGAATTGTTCTCAAACAAGAAAGGAAAGAATATGTTCTCAATGAACCACTTCCTGAAGAGCCCCCTGCCATTCCTAAGCCCGCACACGATGCATGGCTTAAAAAGATGGATGATTCCATCGATGCATCATGCCTCATGCTGGCAACCATGATTCCCGACCTTCAGAAGGATTTGGAGAATCATTTAGCCTATGACATGATTAATCAACTAAAGGAAATGTTCCAACAACTTGCAAGAACGGAAAGGTTCGAAACTGTTCGGGGTTTCCATGCTTGCAAGATGGAAGATGGGCAGTCGGTAAGCTCTTATGTGCTCAAAATGAAGAGTCACATTGATCATTTGGCACGTCTTGGAGTTGTGATGCCCGAAGAGCTAGCAACGGATATGATCCTTAACTCCTTGACAAAGTCCTTTGATCCTTTTGTCATGAATTTTAACATGAATGGTTTAAACAAGACTATCCCGGAATTATATGGGATGCTAATTACCGCGGAAAAGAATCTGCCTAAGAAAACCACTCAAGTTCTCATGATCAAGGAAGGTGGCACAAAGAGAACTAGACCCGAACACCCCACCAACTCCAAGGGCAAAGGGAAAGCAAAAGCTTTCAAAGGTAAGGGCAAGAAAGTTGTCCAACCATCCCATCCGCCCAAGAAGAAGGCAAAGGTTGTCAAAGAAGATACATGCTTTGAATGTGGCAAAGCTGGGCATTGGAAGAGAAATTGCCCTACCTATCTTGTGGAGTTGAAGAAGAAGAAGGCCGGTGAAGGCACTTCAGGTATCTATGTGATAGACCTAGAACTTTATAATTTATCTCCTAACACATGGGTATTTGATACTGGTTGTGGAACTCACATATGTAATATGTTGCAGGGGTTCAAAAGGAGTAGGCGACTGAAGGCAAATGAGGTAGTACTTCGGGTTAGAAACAATGCAAGGGTTGCGGTGGATTCAATTGGAAGTTTTGATTTATTACTACCTAATGGCTTGTGTATGACATTGTTGAATGTTTACTATGTTCCTAGCTTGACTAGGAATATTATTTCGGTTGCTAAATTAAGACAATGTGGATTTGATCTTTCCTTTAATAATGATGATATTTGCGTTTACAAAAATAATGTATTCTATTTTGAGGCTAGGCCTTTAAATGGAATTTATGAAGTAAACCTTGATGAAAAGACTAACCATGGCTCTTTATACCACACTTTCACCAAGAGACCCAAATGTGATTTGAGTCAAACCTATCTATGGCATTGTCGCCTTGGGCATATAAACAAGAATCGCATATCCCAACTTCAAAAGAATGGACTTTTGAAGGCAAATGAGAATGACTCATTTGATATATGTGAATCTTGTTTACATGGCAAGATGACTAAAGCTCCTTTCTCCGGAACCAATGAGAGAGCAAAGGACTTGTTAGGAATCATACATACGGATGTATGTGGTCCTTTCAAGCCAATGACTAGATATGGTGAAAGATATTTCATCACCTTCAATGACGACTTTAGTCGTTTTGGATACGTTTATTTAATTAAACATAAACATGAGGCGTTTGAAATGTTCAAAACGTTTCAAAGTGAAGTGGAAAATCAACTCAACAAAACAATTAAAGTTCTTCGTTCTGATAGAGGAGGTGAGTACTTAAGTACAAATTTTATGGATCATCTTAAGACTTGTGGAATTGTTTCACAACTTACTCCACCTGGAACACCACAACATAATGGTGTGTCTGAGAGGTAGAACCGAACACTATTGGATATGGTTCGATCCATGATGAGTAGAAGTACTCTACCTTTATCATTTTGGGGTTATGCTTTACAAACAGCTGCTCGTCTCCTAAACATGGCACCTACTAAAAAGGTAGATAAAACGCCTTATGAGATATGGCATGGAAGGGTTCCATATTTATCCTATCTAAAGGTATGGGGTTGTGAAGCTTATGTTAGACAAGAAGCTTCAAACAAATTAGAACCCCGTTCAACTAAATGTATCTTTGTAGGGTATCCGAAAGATTGTCTTGGATACTATTTCTACAATCCCATCGAGAATAAGATATTTATTTCTCGAAAAGCTGAATTCCTAGAAAACAAGTTTCTGACGGAAGAGGCTAGTGGGAGGTTTGTGGAACTTAAGGAACTTCAGGAACCACAACCTGATACACAAGAAGTTGAATCTAGCATTCAACAAGAAATTGTTGAACCTGAACAAACGGTTGATCAGGAACAAATTGTAACACAAGGTGTTCGCAAATCTGGTAGGGTTCGATTAGAACCAGAAAGGTATGGTTACCTTATGATGGAAGAGGAATGTTATATGATAGATTCTGATGAACCCGTCAACTATCAGAGTGCATTATCAGATCCTGAATCTGATAAATGGCTTGAGGCTATGAACACTGAGATGCAATCCATGCACGATAATCAAGTTTGGAACTTGGTTAATCTTCCCACCAATTGTAAGACTGTTGGGAACAAATGGATTTTCAAGAAGAAAATCGACGTGGATGGAAATGTTCACACTTTTAAGGCTAGACTTGTCGCTAAGGGATACTCACAGACTCATGGTATTAACTATGATGAGACCTTTTCACCAGTGGCAATGATCAAGTCGATTAGGATACTTTTTGCCATAGCCGCGTACTATGATTATGAGATATGGCAAATGGATGTCAAGACCGCTTTCCTTAATGGACACTTATTGGAAGATGTCTATATGGATCAACCTGAAGGTTTTGTCGATCCCAAGCATCCAAACAAAGTGTGCAAGCTTAAAAGATCTATCTATGGATTAAAGCAAGCGTCTCGAACATGGAACATCCGTTTTGATGAAAAGATTACGAGTTTTGGATTCATCAAAAATGAGGATGACTCCTGTGTTTACAAGAAATCTAGTGGGAGCATTGTCATAATCCTAGTATTGTATGTAGATGACATACTTTTATTTGGAAATGACATCCCAACCTTAAAAGGTGTCAAAGCGTTCCTTGAGAGTTGTTTCTCAATGAAGGATCTAGGGGAAGCTGCTTATGTATTAGGCATAAAGATATATAGAGATAGATCTAAGAGACTTATTGGTCTTAGCCAAAGTGTATATATTGATAAAATCTTGAAAAGGTTCAAGATGCAAGACTCCAAAAGAGGATTCTTGCCAATACCGCATGGCACCATCCTAAGCAAGTCTCAGTGCCCAAACACTAGGACTGAACTTGAAAGGATGAAACATGTCCCATATGCTTCGGCAATTGGGTCCATCATGTATGTCATGTTATGCACTAGGCCCGACGTCTCATGTGTCTTGAGTATGACTAGTAGGTATCAACAGAACCCAGGTGAAGCCCACTGGACTGCTGTAAAGAACATTCTTAAGTACTTGAGAAGAACTAAAGATATGTTCTTAGTTTACGGCGGTTTGGAAGAAAGCTTAAAGGTAAAGGGTTACACTGATGCAAGCTTCCAAACAGATAGGGACGATTCGAAATCTCAATCTGGGTATGTCTTTATTTTAAATGGAGGAGCCGTATCTTGGAAGAGTTCCAAACAAGAAGTGATTGCACAATCCACTACAGAATCAGAATATGTTGCTGCTTCAGAAGCTGCTCAAGAAGCTGTCTGGATGAGAAAGTTCATAGAAGATCTAGGGGTTGTTCCTTCCATTCGGGACCATATAGAAATCTTCTGTGACAATCTAGGTGCTATAGCTCAAGCAAAGGAACCTAGATTGCATCAAAAAACCAAACACATTCACCGAAGGTATAACTACATTAGACATGAAGTTAAGAATGGTGAAATTAGTATTCACAAGGTTCATACAGATCAAAATTTGGCAGACCCATTCACGAAACCTTTACCCCAAACTAAGCATGAAATTCATGCTAAGGGTATAGGACTTCGTTTTTTCTAATGAATGGATTTGATTTGTGTTTAATGTTTTATGAATATGAACTTATGTAAACGACAAGAATTATGTAATATTTGTGACGTGATGTTTCATTCATAATTATTGTGTTTTATTAGCATGTTTAATCCTTGAATAATTTAGTTATTCTAAACGTCCATAGTCGATCATAGTTGTGGGAGCAATTATGAAGTAAGACTAATATGAATTGGATTGGTTGACTTTTATGGGTAAAAGTAGCAAAAGGTTGCAACCAAATTCATAGGTACTTGTTAGTGAACAAGTATTGGACTTGACCCGTTTCAAGATCACTCCATGGATCATCATCATAAGTGATTCTTGAATAAAGGTATTATCATTGTATCCTTTGACCTGAGATACATATTTGGGACTCAAGTGTAGAGTGTACTATGCTTTGATATGGTTTACTGTTGTTCTTGAAATACAGACAACCATAAAGGCCATACTCATGCATAGTACTAACTATATGAGGGGCGTATGTAGTCAAGACGGGATTTGTTCCTCTTATGTGTTGAGAGTTAGACATCTAAGGTGCCTGATTGAAAGTTGAACATAAAATGAGAATGATTAAGATCCATGTCTCATGTTCAACAAGATGTCTGTGACAAAGGGATAATTGATAGATAACCTTATACATCAATTAGAGCCTCGTGTTTTCTGAAGAATTGAATGTTGTTGAATGGCACAATGTCATGTGTTATTGGGGGCAGTGAAATGTTGCTAGACGTTAACCACTGTCTATATCATTCCATAATGCAACCTTGTGCAAGTGGGAGATTGTTAGTTCTATATGCCCAAGGATGATCATAAAATGATATTACTAATAATACATGATCCTATAGGGTCACACCAACAACAAGTTTGACACCAATTGATCATTTAGAACGTTAAATTTGATTTAACATCAAATGATACTAAACTTGCAATTTAATCTTGTAGGTTATTATTATTTGAGGTAAATAATAATAACTACAAAATTAAAGGTTGATTAGTAATTCATATGTGATGAATTAATTAAGTGTAACAATTAGATTGTTTAAATTGTAAAACGATTTAATTGATTTATAAGTAAGCCTTTTATTTAATTTAATTGGTAAATTAAATAATATATATATATATATATATATATATATATATATATTGTTATATATATATATATATATATATATATATATATATATATATATATATATATATATATAATTATACAATTAAGATTGTATATTTAGATGGTTTATTTATGTATATGATTATGGGTTAAATGTTATCCCATTTAAGAAATAAGAAGATGTATTATTTATAAGCTTTTATTATCTAAGTTTTATAAATAATAACAACCCACTAGCACTTCATTTGTCATCATAAAATCAGCCATATTGGAAGGAAAAGAATGCATTAAGAACTTAAAAGAGGTGGAAGATGCTTTGTGTCTTCTAGCTTTTGATTATAGAAATCAAATGGGACTTTCTTTTAAGCTAGTTGCATGTGCTTTTCTTTCTCTTTTGTGGGTGATATAGTGGACGAATTTGAGGTGATGTTTGTGATCATTCTTGCTTCAAAAATCAGCCAAAGAAACTCTCTAAAAGCTCTCTTGATAGTTAGCAAAAATTAGATTTTTGTTTCACAAGAAAAGGAGTTCTAACTTGCAAGTTGTGGAACTAGCATTCAAGGGTGTTCAAGCTTTTGGTGGATCAACTATAGAGGGATTCTAATTTGATTCTTAGCTATCAAAATCATCCAAACCAAACCCAAGAACAAAGGTTATGATCTTGAACTTAATCTATGTTTGTTCTTCATCTTATCTCTACATGCATGTAGCATGATCCTCTTGAAAATGGAATTTGTGTTCATGATTTTATGCTTCCGTTGCAAACTCATGTTTTTGAAACTAATTACATGAACAATGATATCCAACAATTACGGCATCCCTCTTCGAGATTGTAAATTGTTATTGTAGGATCCTAGCCTTATAATTATTATTGGGTTATTATAAGGATTATTATTAATATCTAATTAAAACTATCTTCTTTTCTAGATGTCTTCTACTGATCAAACCGCCCCCCAATCAAACTCCAATGTTACCTCTATCTTGTCATTATGCTCCAAAGTTACGTTGGACGGTACCAACTATAATGACTGGATCCGTAACATCAAGATGACTCTAAGGTTTGAACATAAAGAGTATGTTCTAGAAACCGAGCTGGTTGAAATTGATCCTGATAATGCTACTCCAGATGAAATCGCTCAATACTCAAAACATTCTGATGATGCAACCAAAGTGGCTTGCATCATGATAGCTACAATGAACCCGAAATTGCAAAGAATATATGAGGACTACTGGCCCTATAAAATGCACAAAGAGCTGGCGGAAAAGTTCCGCAAGCAGGAGCGCATAGAGAGGCGCGAAGTAGTCAAAGCTTTCACCAATGTGAAGCCAAAGGATGGAGAGTCTATCTGTAACCACGTGTAGAGGATGCAAGGATACGTAGAAAGGCTTAGGAAGCTTGAGATGCCAGTTCACGAGGATTTAGCAGTAGACATAGTGCTAAATTCTCTGCCTAGTTCATATGACCAGTTCACGTTGGCGTATCATCTGAACAATTCTCAGGCCACTCTGGCCGAACTGCATCGCATGCTCCGCACCGCTGAGGACGGAATGAAGGGTAAGAGTATACCTGCAGCTAATGAAGTCGTCCTGGCTATTACTGGTGGAAAGGGGAAGAAGAGAAAGGGCCCTCCTAAGCAGAATTGGAGGGAAAAGGTGCATGTTGGATCGTCCAGCAACGGCTCCAAACCCAAGACTTCTGGCATTCCTCATAATGCCAATCCCAAGGAAGCAGAGTGCTTCTATTGCAAAGCAAGGGGCCATTGGAAGAGAAGCTTCCGTACATACCTGCAAGATTTGAAAGATGGCAAAGTCAAGCCGTCTTCAGCAGGTATTTACACTATCTTTAAAAACTCACCATCTTCCGTTTCTTGGGTCCTTGATACAGGAAGTGGTTTTCACATTTTTTTCTGATTTGCAGGGCCTAAGGGAAAGCAGGGAGGTGGAGCACGATAGACTCAACCTGATCATGGGGAATAGGAGATCGTCGCCTGTGACCAAGATCGGGACTTATAGTTTAGTGCTCAGTAGTGGTGTTAGTTTAGATCTTTTTAATTGTTGCTATTCGCCAGAAATGGCAAGAAATATTATTTCATTTCATGCATTGTTTAGACAAGGTTTACAGTTTTCGTTTGATAATAGTAATGGTTCCATTTCTGTTTTTCAAAATGGTATTTATGTATTTACTGCTTTACCTTGTGATGGTGTGTATGAAACTGTGCAATGTGTAGACAATTTAGGTCATAGTGTAATCTTTATTGATTCTTCTAGTGGTGTAGAAAAGGCGTGCTTGTGGCACTGTCGTCTTGGGCACATTAACAAGAAACGCATCGCCCAACTCCAAAAGGATGGAGTGTTGGAATCATTCGACCCCAAATCGGATGATGTATGCGAATCTTGTCTTTTGGGCAAGATGACAAAATCACCTTTCAAGGGTTCCTTTGAAAGAGATGAAGGTCTTTTGGACATCATACACACAGATGTGTGTGGTCCTTTCAGATCTACCACAAAAGACGGCACACGGTTCTACGTGACCTTCACTGACGATTTTAGTAGATACGGGTATATCTACTTAATCAAACACAAGTCAGACACCTTTGAAAAGTTCAAAGAGTTCAAAAATGAAGTTGAGAATCAATTGGGCAGGAAGATAAAGATGCTCAGGTCCGACCGAGGCGGAGAGTATCTTAGTATCGAGTTCCTAGACTATCTGAAGGAATATGGAATAGTTTCACAGTTATCGCCTCCTCGGACACCACAGTTGAACGGTGTTGCCGAGAGACGTAACCGAACCTTGTTAGACATGGTTCGTTCCATGATGAGTCGAGCTTCACTTCCCATTCACTTTTGGGGGTATGCCTTAGAGACTGCCGCCCACATCCTTAATCTTGTCCCTACTAAGAAGGTTGCTAAGACACCTCATGAGATGTGGACGGGGAAAGTTCCCTCGTTAGCACATATCAAAGTCTGCGGTTGTGAGGCTTTCGTTAGACGAGAGACTCACGATAAACTCGTAGAGAGAAGCGAGAAATGTTTTTTCATTGGATATCCCAAACAGTCCTTTGGATACCTGTTCTACAGACCACGCGAGGACGTGGTCTTTGTAGCGAGACGAGGATTCTTTCGAGAGAGAGAACTCATATTCAAAGAGGACAGTGGGAGTACCATTGACCTTGAAGAGATTCAAGAGTCACCCGATGATGCAACCTTAGGAGAAACTAGCAACCAACAAGAGGAAGAAGTTCTTGTTGGTCCGACTGACATATCCTTACCTCTTAGACGCTCTAGTAGAGTTAGCATGCCACCCGAGTTTTATGGATTCCATATAACTACGGATAGAGATACGTTTGTCAGTGATAGGACACTGATAATTTTGAATGAACCTGCTAACTACCGGGAAGCGGTGGCGGGCTCTGAGTCTGCCAAGTGGAAAGAGGCAATGGACAGCGAGATCAAGTCCATGTATGATAATCAAGTTTGGAACTTGGTTGACAATGTACCGGTTCGAAAGACAGTCGGGTGCAAATGGATCTTCAAGAAGAAGACCGACATGGACGGAAAGGTACACACTTTTAAAGCAAGACTGGTTGCGAAGGGCTTTACTCAAACCCCAGGGATTGACTATGATGAGACCTTCTCACCAGTGGCTAAGATAAAGTCGATTAGGATTATGCTGGCCATAGCTGCATTTCATGACTATGAAATTTGGCAGATGGACGTCAAAACCGCTTTCCTTAATGGGAAGTTGACTGAGGATGTTTACATGAATCATCCAGAGGGTTTTGTTGATGCAAAGTATCCTGACAAAGTGTGTAAGCTTGAGAAATCCATCTATGGATTAAAACAAGCTTCTCGCAGCTGGAATCTTTGTTTCCATGAGAAAGTCAAAGAATTTGGTTTCTCTAGGAGCGAGGATAAGTCTTGCGTATATGTCAAAGCTAATGGGAGTATAGTCACTTTCCTGGTGCTGTATGTAGATGACATACTGCTCATGGGAAACGACATCCCGACCTTGAAAGATGTCAAGTCTTGGCTCGGAAAGTGTTTCGCCATGAAAGACCTAGGAGAGGCAGCCTATATTCTCGGGATAAGAATATTGAGAGATAGGAAGAAGAGACTAATTGTACTTAGTCAGAGTACATACTTGGACAAGGTACTGAAAAGATTTAGTATGGAAAATTCCAAGAAGGGAGAGCTACCAATTCAAAGTAATGCTAAGCTGAGTAAGACTCAGAGTCCAAGTACAGACGAGGAAATTGCGGACATGAGTCGGGTACCTTAAGCTTCGGCTGTAGGGTCGATCATGTACGCCATGACGTGTACTCGTCCCGACGTGGCCTTTGCCTTGAGCATGGTCAGTCGATTCCAGGGGAACCCTGGTAGGGCGCATTGGACAGCGGTCAAAAACATACTCAAGTATCTGCGCAGGACGAAGAACTTTGTTTTAGTCCTTGGTGGCAGTGATACCTTGAGAGTTGACGGGTATACTGATGCCAGCTTTCAGACAGATAGAGACAACGGTCGGTCTCAGTCAGGCTGGGTATTCCTGTTGAATGGGGGAGCAGTGACTTGGAAAAGTTCCAAGCAAGAGACGGTGGCTGATTCAACGTGTGAATCAGAGTACATCACAGCGAGTGAAGCGGCAAAGGAAGCGGCTTGGCTGAAGAACTTCATCGGTGACCTTGGAGTAGTCCCGAGTATTTAGGAGCCTGTGGAACTGTTCTGCGATAATGAAGGAGCGGTTGCTTTGACGAAGGAACCGAGAGATCATGGAAAGTCCAGACATATCGACAGAAAGTACCACTACATAAGACATAAGGTAGAAGAAGGTCACCTCATAGTGAAGAGGGTATCATCGTAAGATAATCCTGCAGATCCCTTGACAAAGGCTCTGAGTAGGGTTAAGCACTATCAGCATGCACAGCGCATAGGATTAACAGATGATATTAGTTTTTGTAATTAGATAGGATTTGAAACTTGTTGCAATATAAATGTAATTAACTTTGGTGAATTAATAATATAGTTTTGTTGATGAGTATTTGATACTACCATTTGTTGATTGTTTATCATTGTGTTTCAATTTTGCATGTTTACTTCCTGAGTAATTTAATTATTATTCGAATATCCACAGTCACTCATACTTTTTAGGGAGTAAGTATGAATGAAGACTGTCATGAATTGTTTTGTAGATTGTCTAATGAGTTAGACATAGCAATAAGATTGCTACAATATTCATGAGTACTTAGAAAATAGGGATTTGAGTATTGGATAAACCCACGCTCAACAGATTGCTTCATGGATTTCATCATAAGCAATGTTGAGACGATAATATCTTTTGATCTTTAAGTAGAGACATATGAGTTATGTTTTACCAAGCGGTTGTTCATTGACAATGCGAAAATGCATCGGTAACACGGTGTTATAAAACGTGTTGTTGTGAATGATTTGACTAGTAAAGGACATAAGTATATGAGTCAAAACTTATTCGTCCCTTGACCCTGTCGGGAAAACAGATATCTGTAGGCCTCTCGATGATTTTGAAGTTGACTGAAAGGGTTGGCCAACCAGGACTAAATTGATATGCTCAATTAGTAGTCTTAAAGTCATATGCAAATCAGAAATCGGGAAACAGAGAATCAGACCAGGATTAATTCTAATCCATGTCTTGAGTCTGAAAAATATATTGTTGGACGGAGGATCATCTGATCACTTATCATTGGACAGAACTGACTAGGTCAGAGTTCGGCAGCGGTTTCTAGGAAGTTACAGTTGCTAATTAATTAGAGGTTAAATTGGTAATTTTAGTCATAGACTTATCCAAGTGGGAGACTGTTGGATTAGGTGTCTAAGCCATGACTAATAATTAATATTTACCTAATTAATAGTAGCATAGTCCATTTGGGTTGCCCTCATAGTTGGAGGATTGGCAGAAAGTCCGGTAGAGAGAAAGATTGATTTATTATGTGATTAATAAATCAATAGAAATTAAATAAATAGTTTATTAATATATTTAAGTGATAATATATTAATTAGAAACTATAATAATTAATTGGTAATTTTTCTGGAATTAATTGGAATTAATTTGGTGGTTAAATTAATTAATTAAAGGTACAGGGACTAAAACTGTAATTATTCAATAGTTGAGTAAGTGACAGTTTGAGTGAGTGTGTGACCAGCGAAATTATATATGGAAACATATATATTTTCGATTTTAATAATGAGGCTAAAAGGATTTGAATTAATAATATAATAGTTTATCTTGATTTGAATTCAAAAGGTTTATCTCTAAAGGTTGATCTGGTCATCTGCTTGGAGCCTATAAATAGGGAGGCTCGCAAACCCTAAGACCACGATTTTGACTCTCTCTCTGAAGGAATTTTCGGCCAACATTCCAAGCTAAGGGTGTGACTGCATTTGAGGCAAGAGGTTTCTGTTGCTTTGCTTCCAAGATTCACAAAAGGTTGGTTTTTCTAATTTTTTTTTCTTTTAATTTAATTCTTTCAGCCTCTAGGAATTAGTTATATGTTTAATTAGAAGAAAACATAGATCCTCATAGGTTGCATGTGAACTTAGGTTATTTAGTTCATAGATTTGCAGAAAACCTTTCAACATCATCCATTTGCACGTATCACAATATTGTTCGCTTTGGGCCACCCAGCATGAAAACTTCTCATGGGGTCACCCATCTTTAAATTTATCTCACTTAGGCACTCATAACTGCAGAGTTCTAATGTGATATGCTGCCCTTACGACTTTAAAACGCGTTGTGATAGGTAGGTATCACACCTATTGTAAGGAAATGCTTAGTTCTCCTACCCGGTCGATATGGGATTAGGAATCTCTTTACATTTAGCTTTTGCATTATTAGATTTTTCTTAAGACAAACATGTCATAGTCGGATATCGACATTAACGTCAACGACGACAAATAGATGGGTAAGAAGGAAGAGGGGTGCGCCGGTGTGGAGTATTTAGGGGTCGACGATGGTATGAAGAGAATAGAGAGACATAGAGAGAAAGAGAGCGACTTCGATAGAAAGACGCAAAGATCATAGGTATGGTGATGCTTCATCGCTAATGGATTTGGGCAGTGGTGGTCGGCTAACAGTTTTAATCGTAAAAGCCGACCAGCAACTTTACTCATGAATTATAACTAGATATACAAGTGACATGATGGCGACGACTTTAATTATTTTTGTGGTGATGTTCCTAGATGAGGCAAGAAAGGGGATGGGGCGACGGAGGGGAGACGTATGGAAGAAGAGTTTGATGGAGATGATGAAGACAATTGGGGGTGGGAGCCGACGGAAAAAGGTGTTGGGGTTTAGGTTTAGTAGTATTATAATATAGAATGTTTGATAATAATATTGAGGGTTTAACCTCATATAAATAGGGATACAAAATGTGCTCTTGGCCTAACCTAAACCCAAATGGGCTAACCTAAACCCTAATAGGTATTAGGGTTACCCTAATCACTAACATACCCCAGCAGTTTGATCGGGATGAGACAAATAAACTGGGAAATAAACAAAACATAAAAAACATAATTAAAAAGAAGTTGTGGTGGCAGAGATCTGACGATGACAGCTAACAATGACTGCTCGCCGGAGAAGAAGAGAGGAGGAGCGGTGACCTGTGGTGGTTCCGTTGAAGAAGAAGATAGAGTCGTGACATTGATAATAGAGCCGATGGCAGAGAAGTCCGGAGAAAGGCAGCGAGCAAAGAGAGAGGGCTCGAGCTGCGGCAGACGGAGCCAATTCCAACGAGATCGACCACTGTAGTGTTGATAGAGGAAGAGAGTAATGACTACAAATCAGAGGCTGCCAGACGAAGAATGTCCGAAGAAGATGAGACCATCCAAGGAGACGGCGACGAGTTGTGGTCAGCAGTAAAGTTTTAACCTAGATCTCTGATATCATGTTATAATATTGAATGTTTGATAATAATAATAAGGGTTTAACCTCATATAAACAGGGATACGAGCAGAGCTCTTGGTCTCACGTAAACCGTAATATGTATTAGGGTTATCCTAATCACTAACAAGTAGGTTTTTGTATTTTAAATTAAAACAGGTTTGTTTATTAGTTTAAATTAAGTACAAGAAACAAATTAATAAAATATTAAATCAATGGTAAAATAGTAATTTTAAATCAAATTTGTGACAAAATGAAATCAAGGGGACCAACCATGCAACAAAATAAAACCATAATAACAACTCATGTAACGACAAAAAGATAAGAACGAAACTTGCAAATTTGAGAAACTACAAGAACTTTATAAAGTTTTGTCTTAGATTCATGTAATATAGTTTAAGGGTGGGGGAGTGGGCCTTTCCCTACCCACAGGGTCAAATCGATTTTTTTTTTCCTCTCATCTTAGTTCCGTCTTTCTTAGCCAATACAAATAATTCATTTTTCTCAACTAATCGGCCACCACAATATACAAATAATAATCATAATGTACAAGTTGAGCTTTCTGGGTTGAGTGAGTTCATGAACCCGCACCCCATCTATCAACATGCAGCCAGAGGAGCCGTAAACCCGACGGTACTGCCGGCAAGCTCACACCAATATATAACCCCACTCCGCCCACCCTAAGGGTGGACGGAGCCGTCCCTGCCCAAGCCGCCGAACCCGCCACTTAAAGGCGGACGAAGTCGTTCCCGCCGAACCTGCTGTCTTCATTTTCCTTCTTTGCATTCAACCTAACTCACGGGTTCTTCTTGAATCCGCCGCCTCACCACCTTGAAGTCGCAACCATTGTGAACCCACTTGATCTCGTCCGCAACTTCGTCCGGCCTAAGGATTTTGTTGATAAAGCGTAACCCTGTTAATTTAGTTGACTATTTGGTAGACATCTATATTATTTATGTCAAATGTTCGGATTGCTGCTTTGTTAGTATCCTAGTATTGCAGTTGACGGGCCTCTAGCGACGACCAGACCCATGTATTTATCGTCTCAGTTGGGTTGGCTAGAAGAAATTAGATAGCCTAGTTGGACTTTGCTATAGTAAGGAATTTGATGAAATTAGGGTATTACAATTTACAATATTAATAAAAAGATGGGGGAGCCCCTCAAAGGCAAAAATAATTTATAAAAAGATGGCTTAATTATTTAAAGAAATGCTAGCTACATTTTTTTATGTTTGATAACATATTCTTTAGAGCATCAATAATAATGCAATATTAATAGTCTTAATTATGTTACTTCAACTTTTGAAATCACAAGTGCAATCCCAATATGTTTTCAAAGATGATTCATACAAAACATCAAAAACTATTTTATATTTACGAAATATGAATTATTTATAATCACTTAATATTGATTAAAATACTAATAATTAAAAAATATTCATTAAATATAAATAATAAGAATTTATTAACATAAATATAAATTATTTGAAATTTATTAAACAAACATGTCAACGGTCCCAGCCCTGATAATTCAGAGACATATTGCGAAAAACAAATCAAGGGCCTTTAAAAATTCCTTATAAATATTATTAAGTAATTTCACTACTGCTAATTTCAAAACGGTTGATATCAAGCATCTAGTAAATTCCCTAACTAGGCAACATATATGGCATATACGAGTCTTTACTCATTAGTAATAGATCTAAATTGTTAAAAGAAACTTTCCGAAAAAAACTAACAACGGTCGTATTACTAATGAGAATTCATCTATTATACTTTAATAATCAGTATGTTTAGTAAAACATTATCAATCGAAATCAAAGCCAAACAGTTTAATCTTGCTTGAGGCATGGTAGGTCGCATAAAGGATTTTAAGAGTTTTAGTTCCAAAAGGCTTCTTTCGACCGATGCAACTGTAATGAGAATAGTCAACAATATTATGTATGCTAGACAAGAAAGTTGATGTGTCAATCCTTTTAAGAAATTTAGTATGGCGGTAGCTGTATTTTATTCGGTTGGTCAATCTTTTTGTTGAATAAATCATAACTATCAGTGTTTAAGATATAGCCATTTTGTAACCTCTTTTCAATATACATTGCAACTTGCATATAGTACATCAGTATTCACTGACTTTGACCTTTTGTTGTAAAGAACAAACCAAAAATGTGATTGTATTGCTCAAAACTTGCTCCAATGAACCAATAACTTTATCAACTATTTACACAAAATAATGAATCAAGAATGATTCTTGAGGTGAATGCTACTTTTAAAACTGAAAAAACAATGTTAGTTTTAAAACTGAAAAAACATAGTATTCACAAAACAAGAGTCCACTCTGTAGCAAAGACCAAACATCGAAAAATCAAATTAGTGATTAATAAGTCTACATAAACTAGAAACGTGTGTGTGTGTCTATATCTATATATATATATATATATATATATATATATATATATATATATATATATATATATATATATATATATATATATATATATATATATATATATATATATATATATATATTCGGTTGGTGAATCTTTATGAGAGTGAAATTGATAAGAGAAACTAATTGCACATGAAAAGTCGAGATGCTAGACGAGCAACCGTTTCCGACAAGATGTCAGATGAGCATAAATTTTAGTCGAGTCACTGGCGGCGTTACAGGTGACCGGATAGTGGACTAGACATGGGATGGTTTAGGTTTCTTATGTTTTGACTTATAGTATTTATTTTCTTTACTTTCTTTTGGTTTTTATAATAATTAAAAACAGTACTAGATATTTATTAGGAATATAAAATTTTATTTTTCTCGGAGGGAGATACTTTAAAACTCGTTAACTTGTTGATAAACCCCCAAGGATTTAAAATTGTAATAACATTTTGATTTTGTTTTTGCTTTTTTGATTTTTTTATAATTGATATGATTTTTTAAGGTTATATTGTGTATGAATACTTGTCATTAATACATTTTTTCAAAAATAATACTATAAATTTACCCTTGAATTTGGAGTCCCCTTATTAATATTGGAAGCCTCATACGACTGCACCACCTGCACATCTTAGGACCGCCACTATTAAGCTTTAGCAAGGATCTCGTAGCAACGAAATTCGTCCAGGAGATAAGTTGTCAAAAAGACATTTCCCGACGACTCTTGTCACTTCAATAGACTCATTTTCTTATAGCGAATTAGCAACAACCAATATTTCATTGGTGATATACGATAATTAGTAATGACTAATATATTGTTGGTATAACATAGTAATAGTAATTAGCAACAAATAACACTCCGTTTGTAAATACTGAAATTATTAACGGTAACACACTTCGGTGGTAAGATACACAAATTAGCTTTCATGCTAAAATCTAAAAATACTTATAGATACTTGGTTGCGTATTTAATAGATAAAACTGTAAATTTGGTCTTCTAATATGCAAAAAAATTGTCATTTTGATCTAAAAAAAATTTGGGCTAACATTAGTGGTACAAAATGCGTATTTTTGTTGTGATTTTGGTCCCTGGTAATTTTAAAATAACATAAATTACTAGTTTACCCTTAGTATTTTCTTTTACAATTTATTTTGCATTTTAATAATTATAAAATGCAGAAAGATAATTCTCTCTCTCTCTCTCTCTTTCTCTCTCTCTCTCTCTATCTCTATCTCTCTCTCTCTCTCCTTAACCTTAATGTACGACTCTAAATCATTTCTGTCTTTTATTTGTTACTTCGAGTATCAAGTAACTATTCAAAAACAACGATGATGTTGGCTGAAATCGGGTGGTATTCGGAGAGAAGCATATTATTAGGGCTGTAAAAGAATAAAACGTTCAGCGAATCGTTCGTGAACTGTTCTGGGAAGTTTGTTTATTTAATAAATGAATGAGCATGAACCCAAATTCTTGTTCGTTTAGTTAAACAAACGAATGTGAACAATGGTCTTGTTCGTTCAATTATGTTCGTGAACATTCGTTGATGTTTGTTCATTTAAATTCATGTTATGTTCATATATGTTCAATTGTGTTTGATGACATCATAATATTATATTTGCATTTATGTTCATATATGTTCAATTGTGTTTGTTTATCTATATCTGTTTATGTTCGTTTAGCATGTTCATAAACATAAACGAACAAAGATGAACAAGATAATTTGGTAAACGAACGAATAAAACAAGAAAACACGTTCATTTATATATTGATGTTCGTTCGTTTGTTTGGATAACTTAAAAGAACAAACATGAACAAGTCATTGTTCGTGTTCGTTCGGTTTGTTTACAACCTCACATATTACCCTTACAAAGGAGTAGACATTACATGCTACTTTAACAAGTCCAAAAGCATAATATTTGTGTCAAACTTCAGTGTTGTTTCCACAGAAGAAAACCAAATCCAAGCTAACCTTATCAAATACGACCCTCTTGCAAGTAATCATCAAAAAGACAATCTCTCTTAAATTCTAATTGATAACCTTAACCAAAGTTATATGTTTTTCAGTTGGGATTCATGCGGCTTAGATGCAAACATACATTAGGAAAGTATCATGTCTGTATATCTGCTCAAAGAGTAAAATAGATCATTGTGTGTTTCTTGTTGGGTGTAGATTGTTGGACATGCACCATTGAGGTTCAATGAGAAGTCGTAACACCGAGTGTCGTCGGAGCAAAGCACGAAGTTGAATAGGAAGAAGAAGAATTAGCGTTCTTCAACCCATTGTGACAATAATGAAATTAAGCGATATCAAGATTAAGATGATGAGACTTCAAGCGGGTTGTTCTCTAGTTCCGACGAACCACACCGAAGATGAGTATTTATGAAAAAAGAGGGGTTGACAGTGAGTTTTATAGGACCCGCTTGGGGTCACCTTAGATAACAATGAGAGAAATATGAGGAAATCGTGCTCTCGACGATGCTATCAAAAGTGGAGAACAAGCATGTCACTGCCTATGGTTCCATTGGTGGTTGAAATTGATATTGTCGGTGCCGATTTATCAAGGACATCAAGAGATGGAGTAGCAGTCATGGCTAATGCGTTAGTAGTTGTCAGAGTTTCTGGTACAATAGCCCATTGTCGGACGAGCTCCGTCTGAGAGTAACGACGCTAATCCTAACGAGACTAGCTTACTTTGATTTGTGTCAAACTTTAGCGTTGTTTCCATTTTTCTTCTCTTAAGATCCGATGTAAAGAGAGAGTGGGAGGGGTGTGGATTTATATTTTATTTTTACTTTTTTTAATTATTGTAATGTAAAAAAATCGAAAAGACAACAATAAGCAAAATAATACTTTTAAGTCATTTAAAAATTATCAGGGACCAAAATCACAATAAAAGTGTATTTTTGACTAGTGGTGTTATTTCAAAAAAATTTAGACCAAAATATAAATTTTTTTAACACCACAAAGATCGATTTGCATTATGTCTTTTTAATATTTACCAATCACAAAAATTAGATTAGGGTTTTAAAATTCTAACGGATATGTGAAAAGTTATATAAAGTTATATAATAATACATTTATTAAAAGGAGAATTTCGTGTATATCCTTGTAAACTTTAACAATTACGCATGTATTCTTGTAAAACCTAAAATTACATGTATATCCTTATAAAACCTAATACACTCAAATATATTCAAAAATACTAAATTTAATGATAACTAATTTTTTTAATATTTAAAAAAACTTTAAATTGATTTTGTATTATTAAAAAACTAATTGCTTGTAACATTACGATATTAGCCTTCTCCTAAAAATCCTAAACATATCGATAGAATCTAGATGTAACTAAAATATCAACCGATTGAACAAAGTTTGTGTCCCAAATACAAAATTCGACATATAGCTGTCATTATTTCATCGTCAACATTTATTTCATCAACTAAAATTATAGTCAATTGATAACTACATCTAAGATGTCGATCGATAATAGATTGAACTCAGTTGTTTGGAGCTGTCATTGATCTGAAGCATATATCAAATCTAAAATCTTACCCTAAATATCGATCGAGTGAACAGAGTGAGAATTCAAAATCTAAAATCATTCATGAATTCAACCAAGATTAATAATAATAAATCAACTTAAAAAATGTGTTTTAACTTTAACAAAAATGAATTGTAATTAAATTAAGTATTTGGGTATATGTGTAATCAGTTTATGAGTTTTATAAAGATATACCGATAATTTAAAATTTTATAAAGATATAATCGTATTTATTAAAGTTTATAAGAATGTAAATAAAATTCTAGTGTTTATATTACGACCAAAAAGGCACTAATAATATTTTTGGATTTTATAAGTTTTCGGTAAATGCCTTACTTTGTAAATCATTTAAGTATTCAAAAGTAAACTTCGTTAACAATAATAATACTTCTCGTATTATTTATGATTTGTTCAACCTTAGCTTTTAATGTTACTAAATACTATTGAATTTTATTCAGAATTAAAAATATGATTAAGAAAGGACAGCTGACTTTTGTAACGAGAAAAGTTCACAACGGAGTATTGGCACTTGGCACCTGGCATTAGGCAGGCAATGAGTTTCATCTAAACAGCACCACCACTAACCATTAAGTCATTAACAGCGAGAAGAAATATTCAAAAATTGTACTCATAGTATTAAAATTTCCAAATCAACCACGAAACTATTAAGTAAATACTTGTTTGTATTCATAGACAGCTTTTTAAACAAATAACATTCCAGATGGATAATAAAACATTTTCTATCCATTATACATTAACAGAACTTTCTTTTTACTCTTTTATACTAAAAAACCTACGATTACTTTTTTCCAAGTTTTGGACCAATTTTGAGAAATCTCAAACGTTAGACCCTGTAAAAGACAAGTGATTTAATTCAAAGGACTAAGACTACATATTCTGTGCTTACACAGACTCCACAAACGCACAAACACACTTTTGCCACTCTTTGAGCTTCTCACTTGTTGTCGAAAAGTCAAACATTTTGCGTGTGTTGACTTATTTATCCAAAAGTAGTATGTTCTTGAACTCGTATAAAACCAAGCTCTCGCAACTCTTGGCATCATTCATATCTATATTCGTAACCACTTCACCAAAAAAAAACCGATTGTTTTCCATCTCTTCAATTTATTCTTCAGATTTTTGATTCATTAATGGCTGATCTTGCCTGCGATATCGAAGTTCCTCGCTTTTTCATATGTCCAATTTCGCTTGAGATCATGAAAGACCCTGTAACTCTCTCTACAGGGATCACATATGATCGTGATAGCATAGAGAAATGGTTGTTTTCTCAGAAGAATGACGTTTGTCCGGTAACCAGACAAGTCGTCGTTGATATTGAGCTCACCCCGAACCACACCCTCCGGCGATTGATTCAGTCATGGTGCACCCTTAATCCGTCGTTCGGCATCGAGAGATTACCAACGCCACGGCTTCCGATCTCCAAAACTGAAATTGTGAAGCTCCTAAAGGATTCAAAGTCTCCTCAGCTGCAAATGAAGTGTTTAAAGAAGTTAAGAACGATTGTTATGGAGAGCGAACAGAACAAGCGGTTGATGGAATCAGTTGGAGCAGCTGATTACCTTGCGTGGATTTTAATCAACGTGGATAATAAGATAACGTCATTTTCACCGGACGAAGAAGTTTCCGGCGATGATGGGCTTGATTCGACCGGAACTGACGAAGTGCTTAGTATTCTTTATCACCTTCAACTGTCATCAACGAGTCTTAAATCATTGTTCGGAAGTACAGGTGATTTCGTCGAGACGTTGACGAACGTGATGGAACGCGCTGCCAGTTACGAGTCACGTGCTTACGCCGTTATGTTACTAAAAGCGATGTTGGAGGTGGCGGAGCCCATGCAATTGACGTTGTTAACTCCTCGGTTCTTCATGGCGCTGGTACAAATCTTGGTGGATGAAATCTCCCGAAAAGCCATAAAATCAACACTGAAGCTACTCATCAACGTCTGTACATGGGGGCGGAACAAGATAAAGGCGGCGGAAGCAGGGGCGGTTCCGGTGCTAATCGACACCCTCATCGATTGCACAGAAAAGAGAGTCTCAGAGATGGTTATAATGGTTCTAGACCAACTTTGTAAGTGCGCAGAAGGACGGGCGGAGCTTTTGAAACATGGAGGTGGTTTAGCGGTGGTTTCCAAGAAAATCTCCCGAGTGTCGTTGGTGGCCAGCGAGAAGGCGGTGAGTATCTTGCATTCAGTGGCGAAATTCTCAGGTAACAGAAGTGTTTTACATGAGATGTTGCAGTTGGGGGTGGTCAGAAAATTGTGCTTGGCGATGCAAGTAGATTGTGGAAGGAAGACGAAGGAGAGTGCAAGTGAGATTCTAAAGATGCATTCTAGGGTTTGGAAGAATTCTTTGTGCATACCCTACAATTTAATTGTTTCATATCCATCATAGACAATAAATTTTATGAAAATTTTGATTTTCGAAATCATAGAGCAAGAAAATATAGATGAAGGTTGCAATTTCATTCTTGGACTGGATGTTTATGGTTTATAACGTGATGATCTAGATTTTCTTGAAAAATTTTCGTTCTAGAACTCATGAAGCATAATCAAAACCCATTTGAGATGTTTTTTGTCGAGATTTATTAATGACCGTTATGGAATTTTTGTGACATAGCAAGAACCCGAAGCCTTGATTGCCGAAGGCAACAGTAGGGCCAGCCAGTGACGCATCTGGAACAACCAAGTGGGGTTCTTATATCATAAGACATAAATTTTAATAACTATTAATTAGCTTAATGAAAACTCTATATATAAGGAGGCCCGAACAAGAGCAATTTCAAGATGGGTGCTCCCTAAGAAGTTTTAACGTGAGGATGCCTGAAGCGGACAATATTATGGTATGTTTCTTCAGAGAATGTTATAACATTCGATTTTTGCAAATTAATTCTAAGACCTAAAGTGACGAGAAAGCATCGTAAAATTCGAACCAAGGTCTTGACATCACATTTATCCCAAACTCCCATAAGCAGCGCTTCATCGACATAAAAAGAGGATATAAACACAAACCTTTGTTCCCAGTTTCATTACTCTAAAGACCGATATGATACCTCATCATCCATGGACACATCAATCCCTTCCATATATAAAAGGTCACCCTTTCTCATCTTAGACCCTTATGAAGTTGAAAATCCAAGGTCAGGCTTTCATTCATCAAAACTGAAGATTGAGAAGAACTTCGACAAAGCCTTGATCCAAATAATCTAATTAGGACCAAACCTAATAAACTTCATAATCTACACAAAGTAATCGATTCTCTCATTAATCACCAATAGCTCTTCAAGACCTTGTCGACTTTTCAAGAAAGCATACTACTCATTGATTATGAATTCACCGACCACCTTTGCCAACCACCGAGCCTAAAGTTTTGCTATAATTGTATATTGCATTTCAATTAGGCTAATCAGCATGTAATCCTT